>JAGGAR010008172.1:0-16361 GCA_017657315.1 Termitomyces sp. K1Ag
TACCTGATACGCGACCTATGATGTTATGTAGTACGGCCCCCGGCTGTTCGCACGCGGACCGCGCCGGGAATACTATCTTATCCTATCCTATCCTTCTCATTTTTCAATGGAAAATGAGAAGCTTCAAAGCTAACCTAATCACTCGACTCTGCAGGTCATAAGACTTTTGTTTACGGTATGATATATGATATCTCGTCACAATTGTCTTCTCCAATCTATCAGTCTCGTACAAAGTGGTAACTACCGAAGCTTAAGTAGTAGCATAGCGTCGAAAGATATCTCGGATCCGAGAGCCGGAGCCCTTCCAAGAGCTTCCAAGGCAGCGCCGCATAGGAACACGTCAAGGGCGAGCGAATGTATTAAATAAATGCAATTAACATCCGCTGATCATGAGGGACTTTTCCGTTGTCATCGCTAAGAATCTTCTTCTTCCTGAGGCGCCAGTTTGATGCATTGATGGCCCCTATCGATTCAATGCCCGGCCTTCTGTATAATAATAAGGTCAATCATAGTGGATACGGCACCTCTGTCCAGCTCCTGCAGCGTCCATGCTGTTGGGACGACTGTCGGCACGAGAGCGGCGGTTCATCGTCGTGCCGCTTATTGCACTGATTTTCTCCTTCATTCTTTATTGCCGCGAATATCTTCTTTATGGCTCAAGATCCACCAAATCCGTCTCCATCGTTGTTTCTTCATCGGTCTCTGGTAGTGTGGATCCCCAGCCTGTGTGCGTTCCTCCTGCCCCGAAAAAGCCAGCGGCTCTACTTCCTCACACCTACCGCGATGACGGGATACTCGAAGTAAACCCCGATGGTGGTCATCCAATATTCGAGCTGGTCGAGCTCGCAAATGCGCGATGGAAGTCAAAGCTCACGCGAGCTAGCAAGACTCTGGACGAAGCAGTTCGGGAATATGCGAAGCGCTATAAGCGGCGACCTCCGAAGGGTTTTGATAAATGGTACGAGTTTGATCAATAGCTGAACCAGGCAGGGTCGATTAACGTTCCTTCAAGGTGGCGCTACGTCAAGAAACACAACGTCCAGCTACCGGACGAGTATGATCAAATTTACAAAGACCTCGAGCCGTTCTGGGGCTATCATCCTCTCGATCTGCAGCAACTCCATGATGAACAGGAGTTCCATACCGATACATTTACTCTGGGCCTGAACGAGACGAATCAACTCGAGGTTTTAAGGGTTTCCTTTGCTTCCAGTACGAATAATTGGAATCCTGATGATCTTCTTGGTGGCGCACGCTCCATCATTGAAATCTTGAAAGACGTCGAACAGGATCTGCCGCCATTTCGCGCTGTTATTTCACCCCACGATAATCCTACTTTATTCTCAGATTATGAGGTGAAGAAGATGGCTTTGGATGCTGCCAGCAGCAATACCTGTGCGTACGTGTTTAATATTCCACAAAGGGATTCAAGATATACTCTTCATTAGACATGGATATGGACTCCATTGCGATCGGACCGCCTCACGGTTGGCTATCGGGCTGTTCACCTACGTCGCCGGCTCGCCAAACAAGCTCAGAAGAACTTTCGGAACAGAAAACCTTCATTTACGACCACCGCAAAGCCATGGATCCCTGTCTACATCCTCACCTCCTCGAAAATATCGGCGAGTTTCTCATACACGAACATCCTGGTCCCTCACATAAAATGCTTCCTCGGTTTGCCTACTGCGCTACCTTAATGCACCATGACATACAAATTCCAACTCTATTTGCTTGGGTCGACGATGTCCTACCTCGCTCCGATGACCCCGGGTGGGACCAGAAGCTTGACGAGCGGTTGGTTTGGCGGGGAAGTAACACGGGAATGTGGCATGCGCCGGACACGCGGTGGCAGAATGCCCAACGTACCCGGCTCGTCGACTTTGCCAATGACTTCAACGGCACAGTCAAAGTCCTTTTGTCATCATCGACTGAGGACGCCCGAGTCGGCGAGGGTATTGAGATCCCGAGGGGCAAGATCAACCCCTCCATGATGGACATAGCCTTCGCCGGAGAACCTGTTGGATGTCATGAGGAGACTTGTTCTGAGTTACGACAGCGTTATGAGTGGAGGAAACACCAGGGATCCAGGGAGATTGGTCAGTTCAAGTACATAATTGACGTACGCTGCATTCCCTAGCTTGACTCCATCTTAACTGACCGTGGATGCAGGTCGACGGCAACGCGTGGTCTAGCCGTTTCAAACGCCTGATAACGTCGAATTCACTCGTGTTCAAAGCTACTGTATACCCAGAATGGTCAGCTGTCGTTTACATCGGGTTGACTAACACCAATTGACAACATGTTAAAGGTTCCTTGATCGCATAGAACCCTGGGTACACTACGTGCCCGTGCAGGTGGATTACTCCGACGTGTACGATGCTTTGGTATTCTTCAGGGGAGGCCTCTATGGCGAAGGCGGGCATGAAGATCTAGCTCGCACAATCGCAAGTGAGGGCCGGACATGGAGCCGAACTTTTTGGAGGAAGGAAGACATTACGGCTTACGTTTACAGGTGAGAATCAGGCTTGGAGATAACATCTTTTTGATACTGATACCTGTCCACCTTACGCGTAGACTTATTCTGGAATATGCACGGGTAACGAGTTCTGATAGGGATGCTATGTCTTATGAGGGTTAATATGTACGTATTCGCTGTAATTGTGAAGTCCACAGGTAGATTTAGCTATTAACATAATGACGAACATACTTGACGACTGGACGAGAACTGCAATTTCGATCCAAACTGATGTCCTATTGCTGTAGAGGCTTCCAACAAGAGGGAGGTGAGGATCTTATCATCGCACTCCAACTACATTGTATCTACTCATCAGGGTTGAAGGCACTGTTGCGTCGATGGAGTTTCCAAGTGTCTTTGATCAGATCAGCCGCACGCTCAGCGATGATGTACACAGGTGCTTGCGTGTGTCCAGCAGGAACAAAAGGCTGATGACAAAAAGGGTCAAAAGCGTGGAACTGAGAAAGGCAAGTGACCGACCATGACTGAGGCGTCAACAATACGCAGCCCCGAAACCTCTTTGACTTGTAAATCAGGATCTACAACTCCAAAGTTGGCATTCTTGGCCGACATGGCAGCCGTCCCGACTGGATGATCCGAAGAAATAACGCCCTGGCGGATATACTGGTCCAAAAGCCGATCTGTAGTTGCATTTGCTAGACCTCCCGCTGGCCCAATGACGTAGTCTTTCCAGACGGGCGCCGCGAGGAACCGACGAGCACTCTGGACTGCTTCACGCATTGCGAAAATGTCGAACTCGGAAGTCAGATATCCCGGGTCAATTACAGGCGGGTCAAAGGGATCAGATGAATGTAGGGATATAGTTCCTCCTGTTGTAGAAGCATGGTATCAAGCTTTGACGTGGCACATAGGTAAATAAAACACACGAGAAGTCGGAGAGACAACAAGAGTCTCAATGCCAATGAAGTGGCCTGTGCTCGGCGGCGCTCCCAATGCACCATTCTATGTTAATCGTGATCACCTATAATTCTTCGACCAAAGATTGACCACATACAAGAAAGATGAGCTCATAATGGGGAGAATTCTTGCCAGATGCTGGATCATCCGTAGCATTGAGTATGGATGAATTGGGCGGCAGACGTGACCACGCAATGTGGCTCCACAAGATAGACACGAGTGGCCCAGATTTATATCTTTCCCACTCCTCTAACGACTCCGCTCTGAGAGTTGCATTGGTGGATATACTGTCAATGCAGCCTGAGAATATAGACAAGAGAAGAAAATGGATTAGACGGACTTATCCAACGTGTCGCTTGAATTGACGAACCAGCTGTTACTCAGTAGAGGCTGGTCGGTCAGATTTTTACCAACATCTGGAAGGCTGACAATTGGATTAATTCCAAGCGCCCTCAGATCTTTGGGATCGCCTATGCCAGAGTTCAATAGGATCTGAGGGGTTCCAACTGTTCCAGCAGAAAGAATTACTTCCTTGCTTGCTGTCAAAGCGATACGCGGCTCTGATAGGCGTGATGTAAGGAAGGATATACGCAAGAAGGATATCTGTCAGTCATACCGCGACTGCTCTCATCTGCAAATTCGACCGTGCGGATCAGGGGTTTTCCGAGCTTGGTCGAGCTAGGGGTCTCGAGCAACCTGGTCACCCGGGTGTTCAGTAGGACGTGAAGATTCGGTCGCCTCATGTATTTCGAGGCCAAGTAGGATGTGGCGGAACTGCTGCGTTTACCATTGTCAATAGTCGTCTGGATCCACCCTTCAAATAAGAGTAAGTTAGACGATTGAAACCTCAACCGAGTCCTTTCCAACTTACCGACTCCTAATGGGTTTCCTGAGTTGGTATCTAGATTAAAAGGGAATTCGTCGGGTAATTCGAGAGTAGTTTGGATAATACGTGAATCGATGGAATGAGGGAAGCCGCTCAAACTAACACTATTAATCCCATCGAAACCATGAACTTCGGGGTCAAACTGACCCGTGGTATTGTGGTGATCGGCTGGCAGAGTCCACCTCTCGTTCTGATAAACGCATAATAAGCTCCGGCACGGTGTCAATCCGTCTAATGCGTACTTTGCGAATGTACTTCTGTATATTATTCCAAGACCATCCTTCGTCGCCTGTCACCCTTGCGAATCTGTCAAAATCTGAGGATGAACCTCTAGTGTAAAACATCCCATCTGAATGTCTCTATCAAAAAGACAATCACAATAGAAAGGTAGGAAGATTAGTCACTTATCGAGCTGCATCCACCAAGAATATGCCCTCTAGGAAAGGCGATAGGGCGCCCATCAAGAGATCTTTGTGGCATGGTAGTCAAGTTCCAGTCGTACACAGTATGTTGCAATGAGATTGAGAAGAAGGGCACAATAGAATCGAGAACGTGCAGGTTACTTATCGAGCGACACAATAAGTTGGATGACTTAGAATAAAGATGAAAAAACTAACGATGGTCCGCTTTCGATGACTAGTACGTTGACGTTGTAGTCTTCCGTCAACCTGTTTGCAATGACATTTCCTGCAGTCCCGCCTTGAGAGACACAACAGGTCAGGACGACTCTAGCGATGATATCAGAAATTGCTCACCACCAACAACTATAAAGTCGAATTCAATAGCCGGTAGGCCTTCATATTGAGCATGTAGGACAGCGAGAGACGTTTGTACAGCTGAAAACGAGACAAAGACGAGAAAATATCTCCATGGGCGCATCCCAGCACGAGGCATGGAGAATGTAGGGCAGCGTAAAACTTTTCAGCCAGCAACATAAGCCATTGAACTTATGTATGTAAATGTCAATGTAAAACAGCCAAGCTCCAATCGAAGAACCGCCAAGCAGCTAATCACAGGGATGGTCATGTGGGACAAGACAACATGTAGTAATGCAACATTTACTCACGTATCCATAACGTGGTGGGTGAATCCGGCCGAAGCCGCTACGACTCACGAGAGTTAAGTATGTTCATGTCTGTACATATGTACGCGTTGTTATTACGCGCTTGACTCTACGCACCTTGTACACGCCTCCAGCACCACTCCAGGTTTTCATTCAACGTTAACAGCTACTTCCAGCGGTAATTCAGCCAACCTAATCTACCTTGAACCTAGAAGTGACATTCTGTGACATCTAGCCCTAAGTACTTACTACATAGTGATCATAAGTCATATGCTCCCAGAACTTGTCCAGAACTCGCTAGGAGAATCTGCTCATCCATGGGCCATAATGCATAATGAAGTAGTGGCCTTTGTGGACGTGTTTTATCTTGGGCTGGATGAATGTGTACATGGACAACATGTTTTTGTTGTACTACTGGCCGATCTCAAACTACCTCATCTACAATGAATACCGATGCTAAATCCATTCTCGTCCATGAGTCGGTTCTACATTTACAGAGCCTTTGGGACCTCATCCTCTTTCTCATTGTCGTCTCATCAATTCCGTACAAATGCGCGAAAGGTAGTTTGCTCTCCGTCGCCCTAGATAGGTGCTCTGAGTACGATATTTTTCTCATGTCTTGAACTGGATCAATTGAAAACTCGGACGGAAAAGGATAGTGGAGACTGGAAACGCACGGGCCTACATACCATGAATGATTCCAGGTTGGGATCACAGAAGCGTCGCGGTCAGAGGATTTCTTCCGGTATACAAGTTACGTTCACTTTGATTTGGCCATGCCACCTGGCTATGCCAACAAAATAGTCCCTCGTAGTTTCGCGCAAGCCCTCACGAGGCTGTTTGAAGACGATTTTGAACGATCAGGCAGCGTAATTTATTATTGCATTCCAAGAAAATTGTACATATGGACCGAGAGTCAGGCCTCAGGAGTCAGTACGTCAATGCAGTTTCCAATTCTCTTTGATCAGATCGGCCGCACGCTCAGCGATGATGTATACAGGTGCTTGCGTGTGTCCAGAAGGAGCAAAGGGCTAATAACAGAAAACGATCAGAACTTCAATAGAAGTATTGAACGAAAGGTGAGTGACTGACCATGACTGAGGCGTCAATAATACGCAGCCCGGAAACCTCTTTGACTTGTAAATCAGGATCTACGACTCCAAAGGTGGCATTCTTGGCCGACATGGCAGCCGTCCCAACTGGATGAGACGAGGTACCAGCGGTCTGGCGAATATACTTATCCAAAAGCTGATCTGTAGTCGCATTTGCTAAACCTCCTGCTGGCCCAATGACATAGTCTTTCCAGACGGGAGCCGTGAGGAATCGACGGGCACTTTGAACAGCTTCACGCATCGCAAAAATGTCGAACTCGGAAGTCAGATATGCTGGGTCAATAAGCGGCGATTCGAAGGGATCAGATGAATGTAAGGATATAGTTCCTCCTGTTGTAGATATCAAGCTTTGAAGAGGTGTATAGGTAAATAAACGCACGAGATGTCGGAGAGACGACAATAGTGGCAATACCAATGAAGTGTTCTGTGCTCGGTGGTACTTCCACTGGCAGCGCGCCGTCCTATGTTGATCGTCATCAGCTATAAATTGTCGACCGAGGATCGATCACCTACAATAAAGAAAAGCTCATAATGGGGAGAATTCTTGCCAGATGCTGGATCATTGGTAGCATTGAATATGGGTGAATCAGGTGGCAGACGTGACCACGCAATGTGGCTCGATGACATGGATACGAGTGGCCCGGATCTATATCTTTCCCACTCTTCCAGCAACTCTGCCCTTAGAGTTGCATTGGTGGATATACTGTCAATAGACTGTGAGGACATGAACAGGGGAAGAAAATAGCCTCGACTGACTTGTCCAACGTGTCGTTTGAATTGACGAACCAGGTATTACTCAGTCCAGGCTGGTCGGACAGATTTTTACCAACGTCTGGAAGGTTAACAATTGGATTAATCCCCAACGCTCTCAAATCATCTGCATCTCCTATGCCAGAGTTCAATAGGATCTGAGGAGTGCCAACTGTTCCAGCAGAGAGAAGTACTTCCTTGCTTGCTGTCAAAGTGATACGCGGCTCTGATTAGAATGGTGTAAGGATATACGCAAGAAGGATGTCTGTCAGTCATACCGCGCCTGTTCTCATCCGCAAATTCAACCGTGCGGATCAGGGGTGTTTCGAGCTTGGTTGAGCTGGGGGTCTCGAGCAATCTGGTCACTCGGGTGTTCAGCAGGACGTGAAGATTCCGTCGCCTGATAAACTTCGAGGCCAAGTAGGACGTGGCGGAACTGCTGCGTTTTCCATCGTCAATGGTCAACTGGATCCATCCTTCGAATAAAAGTTGAATTAGCCAATTTAGACATCAACCAAGGAGAAACCTTCCCAACTCACCAACTCCTAATGGGTTTCCTGAGTTTGTGTCTAGATTAAATGGGAATTCCTCGGGTAATTCGGAAGTGGTTTGTATGATGCGTGAATCGATGGAATGAGGGAAGCCACTCAGACTAACAGCGTTGATCCCATCGAAACCGTGGACGTCTGGATCGAACTGGCCCGTAGTGTTGTGGTGGTCAGCTGGCGGAGTCCATCTCTCGTTCTGAAAGGTAAGCAGACCTTGAATCAGCTCCGTCACAGCGCCGATGAATCAATCTGATGCGTACTTTGCGAATGTACTTCTGTATATTATTCCAAGACCATCCTTCGTCGCCTGTAACCCTCGCGAATCTGTCGAAATCTGAGGATGAACCTCTAGTATAAAACATCCAATCTAAATGTCTCTATCAAAAAAGAAAATCATAACAGAATAAGTCTCAACATTACTTATGGAGCTGCTTCCTCCGAGGACATGGCCTCTAGGAAAAACAATGGTACGTCCATCAAGAGAGCTTTGTGGCGTCGTGGTAAAGTTCCAATCGTATGCAGTGTGTGTCAATGAGAATGCGAAGAGGGGCACGACAGAGTCGAGAACATGGAGGTTACTTATCGAACAACACAATGAGATGAATGACGTAGAGCAATGTTGAAAAAAACTAACGATGGTCCGCTTTCGATGACCAGTACATTGATGTTAGCATCTTCCGTCAACCTGTTTGCAATGACATTTCCTGCAGTCCCGCCTAAAAAGACACAAAAGATATAAGATTTCAGAACAACTCTCTCGATAATATCAGAAACTACTCACCACCAACGACTATGAAATCAAATTGAATGGCCGGTAGCTCTTCATAATGATCATGTAGGACAGCAAGAGACATTTGGAAAACTAAAAACAGGATACAAATGTATCTCTCGGGGCACATCGTAGCAGAAGGGGTGGAAAGCGGTGGTAGGGCAGAGTTCAAAAATAACCGCAGAGCCTAGCCTCTCTACCGACGCAAGCCATTGAATTTATGTAAATGTCAAGCAGCCCAAGAACTGCCAGCGACCGATAACAGGTATGGTCATGTGGAACAAGATGACCTGTGTGAAATGCTGGGCTATTCAACGTAAAGACTCGGTGTTGCGACGACAAAGCGACTGAGGAGATCGGAACTCAAGCGTATGTGCACGTAGATCTCCTTGCGGACACAAAAACGTAACGAGACGCTGAAGAATAAGTTCTTGAATGTACGAGAGGTAACGCTGAACATGAAAGATAAGAACACAAAAATATATCGGATAGCGTAACGGCGAGGGGACGCGAGAATCTCGGAGACGCTGAGAGAAGTAGGGCGAAGTTAAAGTTTGCGAATCGATCACGAACCAAGTCGTGTTTGTTATTCCAACACTGTGACTGGTAAGTAGTATTCCATAGTTTTCTATCCGCTCGGACGTAATAGTGTCCCAAAACAGACCTTGATGATTTCAGATGTAGAAGTAATGAGCAATCAAGACTTGAGTCTCATAGACTGTAGTGCGTGCGGAGTGAATCGGCCGAGCCTGAAGCGGTTGTGTGTGCATGCTTGCACATATGTACGCGTTATTTTCTTACAGTGCAGTTTTCCGAATTGTTCTTGGACGTCCATGTGCCTCGAACCACTCAGCCCCTTCTCTTCTTATTTCTGCCTTTCCATACCTTCATCGCTCCAGGTTCCCGTTCAACAGCTACTTCCGTCTCCCCCTCGGTCAATCGCTGCTTCCAGCCAACCTGATTCACTTTTGAACCCAGAAGTGACATCTAACCCTAAGTAATTATAGGTCATCGCGCTTCCAAAACTCGCTTGGAGGATCTGAGCAACTCATCCATGGGCCATTATATGAAGTAGCGGCCTTTGGAGACGTGTTCGGTGTTGGGCTGGATTTTGTGTGCATGGACAACATGGCTTTGTTGTATCGCTGGCCGATCTCAAATCACCTCGCCTACAATGATATACCGATGCTAAATCCACATCGCATCTCCGGAAAAGTGCCTCAATCTGGTTCACGAGTCAGTTCTGTACATACAGGGCCCCGTCTGTATCACCTCGGGACCCCAGTCCTCTTTCTCATTGTCCTCTCATCACTTCCGCACAAAGCTGTGAAAGGTGTTTTGCTCCCTGTCGCCCTCGCTAGGTGCTCTGAGTCCATCTTCTCATGCCTCGAACTGGATGACGGCGATTGAGAACTACGGAAAGGGATAGGTGGCACCGGAAACACGCGGGCCTACATACCATGGACGACTCCAGATTCGGTAACTAGAGAAGCGTCGCGGGACTTTAGGGGGTTTCTGCCCGGTACTGAGAGGTTACGCTCAGTTTGAATTGGCTATGTCAACAAAGTAGTCCCTTAGAGTTCCGCACAAGCCTTTTTCACGAGGCTGTTTTTACTCAAGAGCTACTTCTTGCACACGAATCCCCCAGTGGTGGCCGCCAACACGTTACTGCGGGATCGATTGCTACTCCTTGTTGTTCTTCGCGAGCAATATCAAGCCTTCGCACAGGAAGCCGGTGGTTTGAGTCACACGACTCTTCCCTGAGTATCTTCCACGCAGGTGGAAACCTCAAATCCCGGTGCCTTTTCTGCGTGATTTTGAGCGCCGTGAACTACTATGGTCCTCTCTGATGCGCTCTGAGTGACGTTCATGGGAGGCCGTAGGTGAAGTTCAGAAGCGTCGGCGAACGCATCAAGATATTCATGGCTTCGCGGTGGTTACATACCGAGGACGAGGGGAGGCGCAGGTATTGGCGAACATCAAAGGGGACGAACAAGAAAGCGGAAAGTAGAAGTCAAGATTCATGGTTCGAGCTCCTGGCAAGGCTTTGACACAGCCCATGTCCGCCAACTGGCGTCGGCTGATGTTCAGATTCCATGTAGCGCCATTTTCTCTCTTTGATATAGTCGTTTCCGAGGCTTGGGCGTGCCACCTGCCCCCAACTTTGCGCCCTTCTGGACTGGAAGGCCAACTACAATGTTCTTCACATGTTAGTAACCCAGCCTTCACTTTGTGCACTCCGTTGCGGTACGACGTAGGATAATCTTGATCCCTGTGTCATCCCATCGAAGACCTTCTGCCCGACCTCGTTATTCAGAACGAATGGCGAAGACCCGTCTCTTCGAGCTTTTGGAGCGCTCTTTATTGGTTCTCCCATGTGATGGCTTGTACTACCGATAACCCCTTGTAGTATCAGAGACCCGTTTGACCGACGACCTGTATCCTTGTCTCGTTCGTTTCCTTGCTTTCGCTTTCGGGCATGGTTTGTTTGTCTGAAGCTTCGTCCGCATGTTGGTTTATCCACTCGTTTTTGAAGTTGTGTTTCCCTCGGGAGGCACAACAGAGATTCGTTCTCGAGTTCATTGCGAGACTGGTATACATGACCGACTGTGGATTGAGTTCTGGGCAGATGTTTCTGTGTGTGGAGGCGGAACTTGATCGGGCTTGACTTGGACATGGTGAGGACATCGGAAGTTGTCTTTGATCGTGGAGTTACTCGCAGTCGTTCACACGTACAGGGAGACGACTAATGAGTTGCAGATATTGTTCAGAGAAGGCGAGCTGTTGTTGTACGCCCATAGGCGAGAGGAAGGGGATTTTTGTGTTCATTCCGGGAGGGACGAGACGAGCCTGTATCTACCGACAGCGGACTCGATTGCACAAGGTGGAAGGAAAAGCGGCCGGTTGTAATGGCTGGACGCGATTACCGCTGGAGCAGAGGCTGGGCGAAGACTTGTGTATGATTTTGTGGCGGGGGAGACCCCTGAGGTCTCGAGAGTATGGCAGGCACGTGTGAGGGACAACCTCGGTTGCGAACCTTTGTCGGGTGTTTGAGTGGCGTGGACTATGTTCATCTGTCGACTGTATTGAGGAGGACTTTGTGTCCGATGACTCATGCCAGCCAATTTTTTCCAACCCCTTTGCCTTCGTGGCATAATTATAATTGTCTCTCGGAGACCATTTAACATGGCGCGTCAATCGAGTTTTTGCTTTGTTCCAGTGTTCACGAACTTAGCATGTAGATTGACTATCCCAACGTACTTAAGTGGTCAAGCAAATGTCATGTATACCATTTAGGTACAGTAATACTGAATTTATTTTCTGCCATCTACCGGAATTGGTGACTGTTCTGGTTTTGGGTGATTGTTCCAATCCGCTCTACCGACCGTCAGCCACCCTGTTGAGTCTAAAAGGTAATGAAAATCTGAAGGATGAATCAAGTGGTTAAGAGGATCATGAACATTCAGGTAGGATATCTTATCATTGCATTCCCACAACATTGTAAGTACATATTTGTAAGGGCTACATAAAGTGGACCAAGTGTCAATACGTCAATGGAGTTTCCAGTTCTCTTTGATCAGATCGGCCGCACGCTCAGCGATGATGTACACAGGTGCTTGCGTGTGCCCAGCAGTAATGAAAGGCTGATAAGAGAAAACAGTTAGAGATATTGAACAAAGAAAGATAAGTGACCAACCATGACTGAGGCGTCAACAATACGCAACCCCGAAACCTCTTTGACTTGTAGATCAGGATCTACGACCCCAAAGCTGGCATTCTTGGCCGACATGGCAGCCGTCCCGACCGGATGGGCCGGAGAACCAGCGTTCTGGCGAATATACTCATCCAAAAGCTCGTCTGTAGTCGCATTTGCTAAAGCTCCCGCTGGCCCAATGACATAGTCTTTCCAGGCGGGCGCTGCGATGAACCGACGAGCACTTTGGACTGCTTCACGCATCGCGAAAATGTCGAACTCGGAAGTCAGATATGCCGGGTCAATAAGCGGCGGGTCGAAGGGATCAGATGAATGTAAGGATATTGTTCCTCCTTCCATCATACATGTCAAGCTTTGAAGTGGTGCATAGGTAAATAAACGTACGAGAGGCCGGAGAGACGACAATAGTACCAATACCAATGAAGTGTCCTGCGCTCGGTGGCGCTCCCAGTGCGCCGTTCTATGTCGATCGTGATAAGCTACTACAATTCATCGACCAAAGATTGAACGCATACAACAAAGAAAAGCTCATAATGGGGAGAATTCTTGCCAGATGCAGGATCACCAGTAGTATTGAATATGGATGAATTTGGCGGCAGACGTGACCATCCAACGTGGGTTGACGAGCTAGATACGAGTGGCCCGGATTTATTTCTCTCCCACTCCTCCAGCAGGTTCGCCCTCAGAGTTGCGTTAGTGGATATACTGTCAATAGAATTTGAGAACATGGACAGGAGAGGAAAATAGACTAGACGGACTTGTCCAACGTGTCGTTTGAATTGACGAACCAGCTGTTACTCAGTGCAAGCTGGTCGGAGAGATTTTTACCAACGTCTGGAAGGTTGACAATTGGATTAATACCCAGCGCTCTCAAATCGTCGGCATCTCCTATGCCGGAGTTCAATAGGATCTGAGGAGTGCCAACTGTTCCAGCAGAGAGGATTACTTCCTTGCTTGCTGTCAAAGTGATACGCGGCTCTGATTAGAATGGTGTAAGGATATGCGCAAGAAGGATGTCAGTCAGTCATACCACGCCTGTTCTCATCCGCAAATTCGACCGTGCGGATCAGGGGTGTTCCGAGCTTGGTCGAGCTCGGGGTCTCGAGCAACCTGGTCACTCGGGTGTTCAGCAGGACATGAAGATTCGGTCGCCTAAGAAATTTCGAGGCCAGGTAGGACGTGGCGGAACTGCTGCGTTTTCCATCGTCGATGGTCAACTGGATCCACCCTTATGATAAAAGTTATAGATCATTCCGGAGAAGTCGTCCCAACTTACCAACTCCTAAGGGGTTTCCTGAGTTCGTGTCTAGATTAAAAGGGAATTCCTCAGGTAACTCGGAAGTAGTTTGTATGATGCGTGAATCGGTGGGATGAGGGAAGCCACTTAGACTAACAGCGTTGATCCCATCGAAACCGTGGACGTCTGGGTCGAACTGGCCCGTAGTGTTGTGGTGGTCAGCTGGCGGAGTCCATCTCTCGTTCTGAAAGGTAAGCAGACTTTGAATCAGCTCCGTCACAGCGCCGATGAATCAATCTGATGCGTACTTTGCGAATGTACTTCTGTATATTATTCCAAGACCATCCTTCGTCGCCTGTAACCCTTGCGAATCTGTCGAAATCTGAGGATGAACCTCTAGTGTAAAACATCCCATCTGAATGTCTATCAAAAAAACAATCATCATAGAAGAAAGTCGGAAGGATACTCACTTATCGAGCTGCATCCGCCAAGAATATGACCTTTAGGAAAGGGGACAATACGCCCATTAAGAGAGCTTTGTGGCGTGGTGGTAAAGTTCCAGTCGTACACAGTATGTTCCAATGAAAATGCGAAGAAAGGCACGATCGAGTTGAGAACGTGCAGGTTACTTATCGAGCGACAGAATGAGATGAAAGACTTAGAACAACGTTGAAAAAGCTAACGATGGTCCGCTTTCAATGACTAGGACATTGACGTTGGAATCTTCCGTTAACCTGTTTCCAATGACGTTTCCTGCAGTCCCGCCTTAAAGGACACAAAATTTCAGACCGACTCTCACGATAGCATTAGAAACTCCTCACCACCAATGACTATGAAGTCGAATTGAACAGCTGGTAGGTCTTCATAATGATTATACAGGACAGCAAAGGACGTTTGGAAAACTGAAAACAGGATACAAATAGGAAAGTATGGGCGCATCGCAGAAGGCGTGGAAAGCGGTAGTGGGGCAGGTAAAATTCTTCAAATATGGCCAGAGAGAACCTATCCACCAACACGAGCCATTGAATTTATGCAAAAGCCAAGAACTGCCAAAGTCGAAGGCAGCTAATTACAGGTCCATATGACCATGTGGGACAAGACAATCTGTGTGAAAGGTTGGGTTATTCAGCAGAAAAACTAAATGTTGCAGCGACAACCGAGGAGAGGACAACGGACTCAGTTGCGCGTACAAGTACACGTAGATCTTGCTGGACCTGGCAACATAGCGTGGCAAACATTGGAGATCAGGAAAGTTGACGATGAGCATATTCTGTGAAGAAAGGCACGAAAGATACCCTTGCGTAAGGGCGAGGGCATCTGACAAGAGAACACGAAAATGGAACTTACGAGGCTGAGAAACTTTATTTCAAGTTGGACTCTGAAGAGAGCGGAGAAGTTGTAGCCGACTATGGATCGAGTCGTGTTGGTTATTCCAACAAGGTGATTGGTAGTTTTCACTAGTTTCCCCATCCAGGAAGTCGGTAGTAGTTGCGGTGCGCCCAAGGTGCGCCGCGGCGAGGTGAGGTGACATGAAGGCCAACTCGGAGGGATCCATGCGAGACAGTTGTATGTATATGTTTGTACATATATACGCGTTATTTTTCTTCACGCAATCAGGAACTTTCTCTCTATACCTTCATTGCTCCAAGTTCCCGTTCAACGGCTACTTTCGCCTACTCCTTCAATCACCCGCTGCTTCTAGCCAACCTGATTCCCAAATGATTCCCACTAAGTAACTCTAACTGGGAACAATCAGTTTATCGTGGAGAAAGGTGTCTACTTAAGGTAATGCGTGCCATCTACTGTCCTTAGTAGATGTCTCTTTCAACCACGCCAAGAGCTCACCTCTGTTCACTTGATCGATAGAATTCACATACTTAGCCTTCACGAACAAGAGTTCGCTGTCCTTGACCCTGAGTATTACCCAGCACACTATTGTCAAGACTTCCGAAACGAAGATTGATCTTCATTGTCGAAATCGCCTCTGAGTGTTAGCTTTTCAGTGTACACTTTATTGTACCATACATTACATCGTAGTTCAATAGAGCTTCTACTTTGCTCCTTCAGCTGTTACAAGCTGCGAAGAGATCACTTCCACTGCCGATCATCGACTCGATATCTAAATTAAAGATTTAAGAACACAGAAGACAGCGAGAGGACCAAACGCACAAGAAAAGAAATTATCAATAGGAACCATATCGAGCGTTCCAAGAGGCGTAGAGGTTTCCATGGGTTGACCGCCCCAGAGCACACGGATGAAGTAGGACTTCGTCGAGTTAGACTGAGACTGAGACTGAGAGTTACCACCACCATGAGAGCTGCTTGACTTGCTATAGAGCTCAAACACGACCTTTTTTACTTATCAGGAGGAGTTCAAGTTTCAATAACATTGTAGAAATCACCTCGGATCCCATACCCGGCCAAACCATCTTCGAGATCTGTAGGAAGCCAAGGAGAGGAGAGACTGAACCGTCGTGTGCGATGTTGTGAAAGTATTTCATCTAGACTCGGTTACGTTGACGTGAGATAACGACAGGAGGGACAAGTTCTGCAATCATACCTGAGACTGGCCAGAAATCTTATCCTGCAAATGTCCCTGGAGCTCAAGGACCCAAGCACCATACTTCAAAGCAGAAAATTGTGCCGACTCCGATGCGTCCCTGTACTGCCATGAGTATTCCCAGTTGCCGAGGCGGTAGACAGTGTCAGCCTTCAAGTTGCGAACCAGTCAACGACCCGGGGGAACAAACATCATATCAGGAAGAAACTGACCATATCTTGTGTAACGCAGGTGGAAGTAGCATTCACATCACAAGGGAGCGTCTTTCCATGGCACTGCTTGGCA
>JAGGAR010008173.1:0-16339 GCA_017657315.1 Termitomyces sp. K1Ag
TTTCAAAAACCTATGATCACCAGGATACTTGCGCAAGTAATACACCGTTTGTGAGCATGAGATTCCAAAAAGCCTAAGTAGAAGTTAGATGAAAAAAGCATGTTGAAGATTGTCCATATGCAAAGCTAATCATTGGGCCTAGATAGTAGAAAGAAATGAGGAAGGTCAGGCCATTTAATCGGAAGATACGTGCCTATGACACCTGACCCTTCCATACTACAAGTGTTTGACATGAGCATTCAAGATAGATTGTTTTCAGCTGCTTACATGTCAGAGGTCATGTCTCTTTAATTGTTGAAACTTTCCATTTTGGGCTTTTCTTTACCATCTATAGGTGGAGTGACATTTTCAGCCATCATGCCAATCTTCTCATGTCATCTTTTTCTCGATGTTTAGAATAGAATACCAAGGGCCCTTGCAGATGACAATTTGATGATGGCAGCAAAAGGTGTTCAATGTTTACACACATTTTTCACATCCTCAATGTGTTTCTTCATAGATTTTTTTGGCCTGCATCACAGGGTCACCGGTATGTGCAATAATTATCGAACAATTTAATTGATCGGTAGACTCAGTTACATGCCAGATACATCCCTACCACTCCTTGAATCCAGATTAACAAGAATTCTCCCATCTCTCAGGTCAGATGAGACTCTAGGATATCCAATTCTTGCTATTGCTCCCCACAGCATCGAGTCTCTCTCTATCAAAGAACAATGTTTATAATAAGAGAATGGTACCTATTACCCACCTGTATGAATGTTGCTGCATCCCAGACGGTATCTGAATGGTAGTCAAATTTCAGCTGATTGTCCAGGTCTTCATCCATGCCAGAACAAGACTATTCACAGATATAATAAGACATGTCTACCAAACTTAGAATTGACCTTGGCTTGTACAATAAGCCAAACATACCAAGCTCAATGGTAAATGATCTGTAATCAGAGAGAAAACATCAGATTGGTCACCAAAACAAGAAGATGTGAGTTCTCGGCATCAGTAGAGATGCTCAACTTCTCATTGGTGTTGATCAAGAAAGCGGATGCCCTACAGCAAGATAGACCTTGAGTGAGAGCGGCTCCCATGAGCTGTGATAAATTCGGCAAGAGATCGGGGAGGGAAGTGTATTTGTGGACTGTGTGATGACATCAGTGTTGGCCCTAAGAGTTACAGGTTAATAAGGTTTAAGGCTTAAGTCATTTCTAATACTAAGGGTTCATATCGAGACCAAAGGTTCATAACCCTTACTTAACCCTTAGATACATATATTACTCATAGAAATGACAATTAATCAAAAATTTTGGCAGGAAAGAAGACTTCGAGTTTGATGAACTACACGATGAACTACTAGTCCTATTAGTCCTCTCATAATGCCTCCTGCAAAATATGAAATCTGGCAGCTCTTCCTCACCGGTGCAAAACAAAATAACTCCCACCTCCATGCACATTTTCTTGGCTGTTTGGAGAAACGCCGCCCAGATGGCAAAGTCATGGAGCTTGATAGTAATGGATTCCCTAAATTGTCATCAGAATCATGGGTCACAGAAGGTCTGTAAAGCTTACTGTATGATCATGGGCCCACACTGATATCATTACAAAAGTGTGCAAGGATGATGTTGGCGTCAAATAATCTATGATCACACATATTCTAGGGAAGAACGGGGCCAATCCATGTCCAAATGTATCAGCGCAGGCTGTCAAGATCACCAAAAGACAAGAAGGGAAAGGGGAAGAGGTCAAAGGATGAGGCATCAAAAAATGAAGCAGATGATGAAAAGGAAGGGAGAAAACCCAAGAAGCTACTCACAAAGGTTGAAGTGTCAATGAAACAGTCTCAGCTCAAAGTCTTTCATGGTATCAACATCCCATTCACTCCTGAGCAAAAGGAAGTTATTCGAAAACAATTTCTTTGGGCCACTGTATCTGCAAACCTTCTATTTCAATGGATTGAGGATCTGGAAGTCATGACATTGTTTCTTTTATTCTGGTCAACAGCTGGTGATGTTATCCCTTCATGAAAGCAGGTCTTGGGTCAGCTACTTGACAATGCCAATGATGTGGTTACTGACCAGCTCAAAACATCCTTGCAAGGAAAGTATGTTGTCTTGACATCAGATGGGTGGAAGGATGAGTCTTGCAATGCTGTAACAGGTGTAAACCTTGCTGTTCATGGAAAAGTAAGTAAGAATATGTCAAATCATTATTGCACTGGTCTGCTCACTGAATCTTAGACCTATCTTGTCGATTTCATTCTGGCCAACTCACACAAGAAGGATGGGGATGTGATGTGTCATGCATTTGAGGCAATGGTTGATAAGGCAGAAGAGGTATATGTTGTTGCATTGTGCTGTGACAATGACAGTGGCAGTCAGCGTGGAAGGAAGAATGTGGTGTTGAAGCGGCCGTATCTGTTTGGTCCACCATGTTGTGCCCATCAGGTTTGTTGATCTCCTTTTGGTGAAAACAATATCTAAGAACATATATATCATAGTTTCAGCTGATGGCCGGAGATTATTTTGTGGTCAATGTTGAAGCTGCGTTGACCGCTGAAAAAGCTACTGAACTCATTGGTTGGGTACTAAATCATGGAGTTGTCTGTTCCATCTTCAACATCACTCAGTCAGCAAATTCTGGGAAGGTTCTTGCATTTCTTGTCGCCAACATGACTTGTTGGAATACCTATTTTATTGCCTTCGACCATCTTCAGGACTTGAAGACTTTGATGCAGCTTGCAGTCTTCACATGGAGGAATGACATTATTGCTGCGCAGGTGGGTGCCAAAAAGAACCAGAAGGAAAAGAAGAAACTCTCCGATGATGCCGCCAAACACTGTGACTTGATTGAGGATGGAGGTTTCTGGTGTCAACTCAAGACTGTTGTTGACGACTTAGAGCCAATATGTCTTGGTTTGAATATGAATCAGACTGACATCATGCGTCCAGATCAGGTGCTCTTATCATTTGCTGGGAGCTTTTTATATTTTCAGAAATATACGATGAAGGCTGTTGCAGATGGTATGATGAAAAGAATTGAGAAGTGCTGGAAGGCCCTTGATCAGCCAATATTTATGCTGGCCCTCATTTTAAACCCATTTGAAGGAGTTTCACGCTTCAGTCCCAAGGCTGGTGTTAGTCCATTTACACTTCATACAATTCTGATGGAGGTAAGAATTTCAATTTCAATGAATGAACAAATTTTGAATTGATTATTAACTAGACCTATCGATGTGTCCATTCATGACCTCCCAAAATCCCTTGGACTGATGTCGAAGAAGAAGGATATCATGAAATAAAGCTAAGAAAAGAGAAGTATCAGAGGCATTTTTCTCTTATCTGAGTGGGCGTGGGCCATTTGAGGACTGGGAGAAGAATAAAAAGACCTTACAGATAAATGTGAGTCATTCTGAAGTTAATCAAAAGAGAAAAACTCACTTTTTGTAGGGGAATAATCCTTTGGCCATGTGGACAGCTTTCCTTCCTGTGGTATCCATTGCTGAGCTTGCTGACTTTGCAATCCTACTGCTCAGCATCTCTGTGAACCAGGCAGGGCTAGAGCTTAACTTCTCTGACCTCAAGATCAAAAAAACCTGATTGTGAAATTGCCTCACTCTGCCACAGCTTGAGAAAATGGCAAAGGTCTGTGAGATGATAAATTAAACTTACCATCATAATCATTCTCATGTCTCTCAAACACAGGTTGGTGCCAATATTAAAGCTTCACAGAAGGATGCTGGCCTTGTTGAAGATCGAGCAAAGCGCAAAAACCATAAGCAGGAGAAAGCAGTGGAGCTTCTAGCGGTGCCATGCTATGCTGATCTGCTTGAAGAAGGTGGTGTTGACGAGAATGAGAAAGACGGCACACATGAGTCCAGGTTGAGCCTCGTGAAATCTGGTCAAGACTGTTGGAAGGAAATGGCAAAATGGGTGCATAAAGAGCAGGAGCAAAGTGACGATGAATCAGATGATGGCTTACTTGATGCTGTATATAGCCGTCAATGCTCCAAATGGCTCCTGCAATCCCTTGATCTCCTGTTTGGTGGGCAAAAAGAGACTAATGTTGATGAGCAATTGAGATGGGCCAGAAGAAGGCAGGCATACACAGAGGAAGCTCGCTTGGTGGAACTATTAGCAAACGAGGAAGACAATGAGGAGAGGATACTTGACAATGAAGAATTGGAAGGATCAGGTGATGATTTTGAGCAGTGATGCGCCCCTTCCATTTTTGGTTAGAGCCTTGATAACCCCTTAGATATAGTGTCTTAATAAGGCATGTATTTAATGGATAAGCCTTAGCCAAAAAAAATGGGTTAATAACCCCTTAGAGTTCAACACTGGATGACATTTGAATAGGTACTTCTCAAAAGGTATATGCTTGTCCAAACCCATAACACCAGTTCAGCGGCCGTGATCTCATACATGACCAGGCCATGTGGATAGATCAAGCATTTGTAAGTTATGAGTGGATCATACCATGAAATTGATGACAGAAGATATATGAAATAATCGCCCACCAGGGATATGTAGTGCTTGTAGGGATCCAATCATCCTAAGTAAACAGAGGAAGAATAATGGTCACTGATGTCATGATTTACCCAACCTGATTCAAACAGGGATATCTTGCAAACTCAAGCAATAAGTAGTGACTCCAGTGACTTAGACTTTCAGATTATAACATCAGGCTGAGGAATCAAACAGATCGAAGAAGTGAAACAATGAGTGCGATGGGGACATGCACCTATGAGTTTATGAGAACTCGCTTTCGCTTTATGGCGTGGATGAGATATTTGAAGCACCTTGGATATTGAGAGGGACACAGAGTAAGAGCACAATGGAAGGAGAGGTGAGTGGTGGATAGTCAAGATATGTGACTAGTAGACCCTGATCTTCCACAAAGTTCAAAGTGGTGCAGGATACAATGATGGACATTGTCTGTACCAGTTCTGAGATGTACTAACATTATGCAGTGCACAGTTGTTTGCTCCAGCATCATGGGTTACTTGCACTTCAGGAAATCCCTTGAGTTTCTTGAGAAACACCTGTTAGAAACATGTTATATGATTTCTAGCAGGTTTTTTTCAAAGATAAATTAAAAAATAAACTGAGAAACAGTTAGGAAAAATCTTATGTGTTTTCATACTGTACCTTGAGCAAATAAAACAATTGTTCTTTGAATTTTTCTTGAGAAACACATTAGAAACACAAATCATGTTTCTCGTCTTTGTCTCAAGAGACATTTGTCATGTATTCCTTTGTGTAACTTTGGGAAAACACAGGATCAACATCCACAATAAATGCTCTGAATTATGACACATACTATAGATCCCCTGGAATTAATAAAATTAACATTGATATAGGTGATCAATAGCATTGGACACTGACCAATTAATCTGGAGGAGCATTGATATGTTCTCAGGCATCTTGCTCACAATGTAGTCACACTTCAACAATCTCCTGAAGTGTCATTGTACACTATCTTCATAAAGCAAGCTGTATGCGTACTCTCCATGATGCTTATACAACTGGATTCAGATTTCCAAATGGATAAGATTAGCCTACAGAGCTCACAAAAGCATTGCAACATATGGACACCAATTTGCCATTGATGAATAACTGACAAGAGGAACACAAAGGGCAGCAACTCACTAGTGCTTTCAAAAACCTATGATCACCAGGATACATGCGGAAGTAATACCCTGTTTGTGAGCATGTAATTCCAGTAAGCCTGAGTGGAAGTTAGGTGGAGCAAGAGTGCTAAAGAATGTCCATACACAAAGCTAGCCATTGAGCCTAGATAGCAGGAAGAGTTGAGGAAGGCTGGGTTGTTAGATTAGAAGGTATGTGCCTATGAGAGGTGGAGCTGTGATGTGACCTATGTTTGACATGAGTGTTGAGGTACTTAGGGAGGTAGATGGTTTACAGCACTGGAGGTTATGTCTTTTTAACTGCTCAAGCTTGCCATTTTGGGCATTTTTTGACCATCTATGGATGGAGCAACTTGTTCAGCCACATTTTCAAAGATGATGGTAGAGAGGCCAATCTAGGTCTTCTCATAGAACCAGGCTAGAAGTCCACACATTAATGAGAGAATGCTAGTGATTGGATAAGCATTTATGTACCCTGACTGGGAGGCAATATCTGGTTGCTCTACTAGTTGTTGTTCACTAGCAATATAGGTCAGTCCATGCCAGAACACGATCATTGGCAGAAATAAATAGATTCACCCATCAGACTTGCATGATGGATCAACATACCGAGCTCCATGGAAATCAGAGAGGAAACATCAGAAAAAAATAGTCCATTTCTGAGTCGGTATTGATCAAGAACAGCATTGTGGAAAAATTCTCTCATAGGTAGAGGTCAAGTAAACTATGTCGCCAGGTCACAGGTGATGTAGGAATCTCCAATTAATTTTAGAAGCACTATGTATAAACACAGTGGAGGTCAAGATGATGAGAATACACAGATACTTTCTCCATGGTCCTCCCACTTCCAACTTTCAGCCCAGGTTGGAAGCCTGAGCTGTTTGCAAGGTATACCACAAGTGGAGAGCGACTCCCTGAACTGAGATAGATTGGTCACATATAGATCATCGGTCATTGAGGCTCATATCAACATCCAGTCAATTTGAAGACTGCTAATGAACATGCGCAGTAGCAGGGGGGAAACACACAGAAACTCCAAGAAGATCATTATGATGCGGTTCTGACTCCAAGTCTCCATAGCCATCACTGGCCATGAGAAATTCTCATCAAATATTTTGTCCACTTGTCTTGATCAGATTATCAGCACCGTGTCAAAAATTGTGAAAATTTGACTGAGCAACATCCAAGACTGGACTCCAAGTGGAACAATCAGAAACTGCCTTGATGAAGCTTGGAAGCTTGTTGAGTTGTATCGCGACCAAAAATAAGTCTAGTCTTGTCTACTTTTGCATCAATCACAATATTGACCAGGAATGCCCAAACAGCAGGAGTAATAACATATCCTTCTACACAGTCATCTTCTCCACTGCTAAACTAAGTTCAGTACGTCTATTCCATTTCTTCCTCTCATCCCATCTCTTTTCTCCCTCAGCTTGCAGAGTCTCACTTCTCCTCAACTTTGTCCCCATCTTGAATAGCATCCTTCAAATTACAACCCATGACAAAACATAATCTGGTCCAAAGCCAAAAAGTGCATCTTCCTTCAACACTTGCTTGAAACCTGATTTGTCGTGCTTCAGTTCAAGGTGGGGCAGTATAGAGCGGCGCTGGGGATGATTGAGGGGTTGTTGGCGGACCTGAAGAGGTTGGAGAATAGGATGATCCTTCAAGAGGCGCATTTGTTGGAGAGTAGGGTTTATCGAGGGATTAGGAATTTTGCAAAGGTGAAGGTATGCTTGGCTTCTTTTTCCTCTCTGTTCCTTCCCTTCCCTTCCTCTCTGTGTTTTGTAGTTGGATGAAAGTGGTACTAACACACACCTATAGCTAGGCAGCACTTACCTCCACTCACAGACAACTCAATCTACTGTTTGCCTGCTCTTCCAATCTGCGCTTGACCTCCTCTCCAGCATTCTCCACACAGAAGACAAAGTCTAAATTACCACGTACTGGTACTTCTTTGAGGCATTTGAGATTATAAGTGCACAGGGAGAGAAGGGCATGTCAGGCGTGTTGAAGTATATGCTTTGGTGTAAGGTTACATTGAATATCGTCAGTTCTCTTTTTTTCTGACCAAAGACGCTCTGGATTTATGAATCAACAAACCTCCGGCAGCTAGAAGACATAAAAACCTCCCATCAATGAAATCAATGAAACTGACGTTGGGAGTCTATGCGTGCTATCGCACTTGTGCATTGGGTGCTGAACCTGGCAGAGCTCATACTTAGGGAGTACAAGCATGGTGTGTGTCCCCCCTCTTTCTTCCCTCCCTCCTTCCATTGCCCTTGCCCCCTTGCCATTTCCTCTTCTGCTTTCTTTGAAAACCTCCTTCTGATCTTCCCTGACTCTCCCTTTCACCTGGGGCCACTCCCTTCTCCATCAAGAACGAAGCAGACAATAATGCTAACCCACCCACCACCCTCACAGAACTTTCCTCAGACCCAACAATCTGGTCACACGTTGCCATGCTATATGACATGGTGCACATTCCATAATGCTGATACAACTCAAAACTCAGGTCCCAAGGTGGATACAAATGGTCTATAAGACTTACAAAAGTATTGCAACCTGTGCATTCCAAATGAGAAATCAACAACTCAGAAGCCACCAAGTCACTAATGCTTTCAAAAATCTATGATCACCAGGGTATGTGCGAAAGTAATACACCATTTGTGAGCATGTAATTCCAAAAAGTTTGAGTGGAAGTTAGGCAGAAAAAGAACTCAGGAAAATGTCCATACACAAAGTTGGCCATCCCACCTAGATAGCAGAAAGAAATGAGTAAGGTTGGCCGTTTATTTAGCAGGTACCTGCCTGCAAGAGGGGGTCCAAGGCTTCCTATGCTTGACATGAGTGTTTACAGTTGATGGGCTTACACCTGTTTGCATAGCGAGGCTCCAAAGGGAGGTCTTTTTAACTATTGAAACTTATCATTTGGGGTTGATTTTTTTGCACCGATGCTCTGTCCTTCTCTGTATTGCCTTTTCTGGTTGCCCCTATGACAAGGCGTATCAAGCCAGCACAACAACCAGCTCCTGATTGTCCCTTGCTATAAATGGGCTGAGAGACACACATCTCAGGCCAAATCAATAATGCATTCGTAGGTTGCAATATCATGGAACATTTCTCTTATTATATCACTAGCTACGATTCTCTTTTCTGAGTGTCTTGTGTGAAGCTGAACAAACAGTGTAGCGTGCAAGCAAGGAATAGACCAAGAATTAATGATCTCAGATAATGATTTTGAGCAGTACAGCCTTCCCAGAAACCTTGATTCCAATGGATACTATGATATCTTCCCACAAGTTTAAAATAAAGTTGCAATGCGTTATGAGTAGTAGGGACCTTCTCCTAGTACTTTGATTCCAATGGAGTTATTAATGCTATAAAAAGCAGGATCATGATGCATGTGTATATTGTACTGGCTTTCTAGCCTAAAAATACAAAACACATGTCATTTTTTTCTCAAGGTTTTTAATAGAGTGACAAGCAGCTTCATAGACAATGATTCAATGATGCTACTGTAGCATCAAGGGTGCCAGTAGACTCGACGTGAAGTTCTGGACACTGAAAAGGAGTCAAGTAGAAACAGTGCACGCATTTTCCACATCCTTGATGTGCTTCATCATACATCTTTCAGCCTGGCTCACAGAGCCACACACCAAGTAAGTATTAACCGCCAGATTCACAAAGATTTTCCCATCTCTCAGGTAAGATGGTGCTTGAGAATATGTGATTCTTGCTATTGATGACAAAGAACAATGTTTACAATCAGAGAATCATTATACCCACCAAATGAACACTACTAGTACTGCATCCCAAGATGGTATGCGTATGCTAGTCAAATCTAAGCAGATTTTCTAGGCCTTCATCTGTGCCAGAAAAAGAATATTGACTGGTGTAACAAGACATGCCTACCAAACTCAGGATTGTCCTTTGCACAATATGTCAAACATACCAAGATCAATGGAAGATGACCTTTAATCAAAGAAAACATCAGATTGGTCACCAAGGCAAAGAACTATGAGTTATCGGCACCAGTAGAGATGCTCCACTTCTGACTCAGTGCTAATCAAGTACAGTGTTGCAAAAGGAATCTTTCATCAAAGCCGAACTAGGTCTTTGGGTGATTGGACACAGTTGAGGTCAAGATGAAGAGAAATTTCTTATGCGCCACCACTATCTAGTATCCCATACTCAACTGAGGGGTCTATTATGATAGACCATAAATGAGAGCGCTCCTGTGAGGTGTGATAATTTTGGGCTTGTCTAAACAAATAACACTGGTTCAGCGGGCAGATTTTCCCATCTCTCAGGTAAGATGGTGTTTGAGAATATGCAATTCTTGCTATTGATGACAAAGAACAATGTTTATAATCAGAGAATCATTATACCTACCGAATGAACGCTACTAGTACTGCATCCCAAGATGATATGCAAATGCTAGTCAAATCTAAGCAGATTTTCCAGGCCTTCATCTGCACCAGAAAAAGAATAAATATTGACTGGTGTAACAAGATATGCCTACCAAACTCAGGATTGTCCTTTGCACAATATGTCAAACATACCGAGATCAATGGAAGATGACCTTTAATCAAAGAAAACATCAGATTGGTCACCAAGGCAAAGAAATATGAGTTATCGGCACCAGTAGAGATGCTCCACTTCTAACTCAGTGTTAATCAAGTACAGTGTTGCAAAAGGAATCTTTCATCAAAGCTGAACTAGGTCTTTGGGTGATTGGACACAGTTGAGGTCAAGATGAAGAGAAATTTCTCATGCGCCACCACTATCTAGTATCCCATACTCAACTGAGGGGTCTATTATGATAGACCATAAATGAGAGCGCTCCTGTGAGGTGTGATAATTTTGGGCTTGTCTAAACAAATAACACTGGTTCAGCAGGCGTAGTGATCTCATACCTGACCAGGCCTGTGGATAGATCAATCAATCATACATTATGAGTGGATCATAGAACATGGGTGACAGAAGGAAATGGATAAAACAACTGCTGACTAGGGATGTGTAGTGCTTGAAGGGATCCAACCATCGCTAGGATGAGATGATAAGAGAAACAGCAGACAAGTAGTGCCCTGATCGTCAACAAACTTTAAACGCAGGAGTCAATGATTTTTGTTGTCTGTACAAATTCTGAGAAACAGCTGAAACAATAGACCTTTGAGATTTCTTCGTGTTTCCTGGAGTATGATTTTGTACTGCAGCCAGGATGATCAGAACATGTCACACACACATCACACAGGTCATCTCTGGATCTGTCTGATGAGTCTAGTGAGCTATCTACATCTTGCAATTCTTGCCAGTGAGTTGATTAACAAGCGACATACCACAAACCAAGAAATGAAGAAAGCTGGCAGAGTCGAGAGTGATAAGCAGTGCAGTGAGCTATATATCACATCAAAAAGTCTGTCTTCTCATCTAATTTTCTTTGTCTGACCTTTTCACCGAGTGCTTGTATGCATTGATCTGCACCAGCATGAGAGATGCCCTCCAGATGACAGGCGGCACTGACATCCATGTGAACCACCGCCAACTTGATCTATGCTCCCTGCCCTTCCAATCCGCACTCAATTTCTGATCCGGACAATGTGCTCAAGAACACTTTGGGGACTTGGAACCACCAGAGACCCTCCTGAAGCTGATGGGGGAACATGGTAGCTGCAGTGGCTCCATACACTGGAGTAAAGATTTGCAGGCCAATACAAAACATGTGAAATGCTGGTAGAGCCATGCATCTGAGCCTTACACATGGCATATGCTCCCTTAATTCCACTACAGAAAGTCAAGGTGGATTTAAGAGGTCAATAACACAGAAACGTACAAGATGCAACATTATGAATCCAGGACAGATGTGTTTGCATGATAGCTTTGGGTGTTCTCATACTCCCTGAGGAATGAAGAATGATACAAGTGCCTGACATTGAGGGACATTTAGGAGCAGGATATAACTCGAACAGATCGTCAATAACTTCATGAGCAAGGTGGGGATACACCACAGAGTAGGAGGGTATCTCCTCTATCTGAAGTTCATGGGAAAGAGCCAAGGGACTGGCCTTAGTAGCCTCAAGTAATGGTTTGAGTGCTTTCTGTGTTGTGAGAAGACAATGACAAGAAGTGTTGACAAGCAACTCTGCGATTGCTTCTGAGGTATTCCGAGGTGGAATTGGGAATGGCTACCAGAGAAGCAGTTAGATATTCAATGGTTAATGCACCATATAGAAGCATTTACCACTAGGCCAGCGACAATTAAACCAGCGATGATAGCTTGGTGCAAGACAGTGTCTGTATGAGCCATAATTGCAACCACTTCTCTGTCTTGTCCTGTAGAGGTAGGACGTAGCAAGTGTGCGACACAATGAGCCACCCTTCCAAATTCGAGGTGAGTGATGAACTGGAATCCATCATGCATGTCTGCATGAATAAAGAAAGGTTGGCCAGGATTGTTCTTCATATTGAACTCAATAGCATCAGAAAACAGAAGGTCATCATGGATAGATTGAAGAACAGGTGGGAAACAATCAAGTGTGCACATTGTAGGAAGGATGGAGCAACCAAAAACAAAGGAGCATCCTTGTAAGGGGAGAGAAATCACCAGCGCAAAAAAGGTGAATCTTGCCAGGCCATTTATCCTCAACCATCAACCTGTGTCTCCCAAGCGTGTCCACTGTGGCCATGATGCATGATCACTGAGATTATTGTGCCCCTTCCTTTGGACAATCACAAAACTTGTCGGTGCTTTAAGTTTGCCGTTATCATTATCAACTGTCTCAATCTGTATGAAAGGACTCTACCACAAGATTGTTCCTCCATCTAAAACAAGCTGGAGACAGTTTGAGTATCATGCATTGACTCGTTCATCGCTTGTTATAACAGAAGCTTTTGTTGTCAGCCCAGAACCATTCACTGAGCTACATATGGTAAGTATATTCACATCAGTAGGACCCACACTTCGAAGCTGGCATGATCTTCAAGTCAATAGTGCATCGGCGCATCCACACTCTGTGTGCCCAGCCTCTATTTCCTGGATACACAACCAGATTGTTTTCTGTTGTTTAGTCAGGGTGGGTATCAAATTATCATACTGAGAAAATGCATATGTAGGGCTCTAGATGAGATTCTGTTAGTCTACTCTTTCTTTGTTGCATCTAATGCAACAAAGCGATGCCGCCATCTGGTATTCATGACCACAAGTTCTGTTGGGTGTACTAGGCTCCATAGGATGTCTTTTTGTGACCACATGTGTGCTCCCTTTCAAGTCTTGGAAAGTTACAATGGCTGATTGGAACCCTGCTCCCTCACCTGTGCTCGTTCCCTTAGGTATATATATGGTACAACCTGTCTTCAAATGTATATGTACTGTAGGACTTCTTGTGACTTGCCTATCTTCAGAGCCCTTGTATGTTGGTCATACTTGTCACTTCAACTGGAGACTGATTGATGATCACTGACACCTATCATCTCCACCAGTGGTAGAAGGAGCCACTGCACCAGCCACCCGACCCTACACTTATGATGAGTGGAAGGTGGGTGTCATCTGTCTCTACCCAGGGGCAGAAGAAGGGGCTTGGTATACCCTGAGTGATTTAGAGCACCATATTATGGCAACCTTCAAAAATGGGATCACTACTCAAGGTGCTTTTTTGATTTACTTCCGTGGTTTCCAGAAAATTGCTAAATGCAAAAGCTCAGGCAGAATGAGGAGAGGTGGATGTTTCAACAAGGCATACTGTCACCGCTCTGGGCATGAATTGCTCATCACTTAGAGATTCTCCATTCTAACCACCAACCTGATGAGCCATATGATATCAATGACATTTTCAAAGTAGCAATATGAATGCTTCATGGCACCAATGTTAATACCATCATTGTTCCACTGATGACAGGGTATGTTGGTGGCATAATTCCTGCTACTGTGACACCTGGTCATCTAGTGGAAGCCAAGCATCCAGCACCTGTCCAAAACCCCAACAGTGGTTTTGTGAAGAAAGAGGAAATTGTTGACATGATCAATGTGGTGATTCACACCACTTTTGAGTGGTTTACCACTGCCCAATCCAATGGCAGAAACTGTGGTAATCATAACAGACAATATAATTTGAATGACACTACTAACAAGGCATGCCACTTCTGTGGCAAGACAGGCCATACAATGGTACATTAGAGATGCATTGACCTAGAAGAATATATCCATGTCAGATGGTGCTGTCAAAATCTGGAGGGCAGAATCATCCTGCCACCTGGAGCAGCAATCCCCTGGTATGCCAACAAGGGATTGTTCAAGGACTGGATTCATGAGTGGTATTGTTGAAACCCTGGCAACATTGCCATGAGTGCCCTAGCATCAAACACTACTGCTGACATCTAACAGAACATACAGCAAACCTTACTCCATGAAGTCCTCCAACAGGAAACCCAGTGAAACCCCAACAAACTTAGCAAGAAGCAGCAGATCACTGTGCTACTATGGAGCTTGACAAACTTGAGGGGCAGAAAGTTGCCAATGGTGTACAGGTCCCCAAGCCTAAGCACTCACTGGCAGACTACTGCCCTATTCAGCCCAACATGGAGGCTGGAAGCCTGGTCACTTTGCATGCCACTGCCTGCAAGGCCTTGAGGCTCATTACCTCTCAATGCCTGAGCAAGAAGAGCTTCTAATGCAGCTGCTTGTGGCTAAGGATGCCTCTGGTAATCTTTCCTCAGATGTGGTATCAGTGGAGCCACCCTTAGTAGAAGTGGCAGATTCTGCTGCCCCCCATCCTGAGGTGGAAGAGGATTTTTAGTCAAGCAATGGATGAATGAGTTGTATGCCTCTGCTGCTTGGTGCTAATTGGTTTGCATGTCTGTCTGTAGAATCTGTGAATACATCTCCTCTTGTTGACACTTCTTCCTTGGACACTGAAACCATAAGCACACTCTTTGACATACAAGATACCCCACCAGCCATAGACTTGGCTGGGCCACCATCCTCTCCTTCCACCTTGCAGTGGTGTGTTCCTGCATGGGAATGCCACTTGCCTTGTCAGTATGTTGTTGCCTCTACATCATCCCCCAACTCTCTCCATCTTGATGTTGAGGTTGAGATGACCGACACACAACAGAACTGTAGTGTCTCTGTGCTATTAGATAGTGGTGCCACAGGACTGTTCATTGATGCAACCTATGTGGAATGACACCATCTCACCACTCACCCCCTTATGCACCCCATTCCTGTGTACAACATTGATGGCACTTGTAACAAGTCTGGGAAAGCAAGACATGATCCTTGGGTTCATCTGGCTTTGTGAGCATAATCCAGGAATTGATTGGGCCAAGGGTGAGGTGCATATGAGCCAGTGTCCCTGGTGGTGCTTTACTTGTGCAGAGGAGGCATGAGAAGAGCATAGAGCAAAGGTTTATGAGCATGCCACCATACATGCTTGTCATGTAGGGCATCTCCCCTTCTCTGACATTGACCTGTTGGATCCTCCCCCCCTGGCATTCCCTCATAGAGAGGCCCTCTACAAGGATGTTCAGGATGCAGGATGTGAAACCCAACCAGAAGATGGATGAGACAGTGAGTTTGCCAGTGCTCCAGACTCTGAGTCTCCAGACAAGGCTATTGAAGTAGGTGAGAGGATCTATGCTACTACTCTTTGACCCCTCCCAACTCAAGCAGAGATATGGGACAGTCAGACTACCTCTCAGGACCTGGCCCAGGCATTCACAGCCAACTCTCAGCCCAAGTCGCCAGGTAGTAGTAGCCAGGGTAGTGCAGTCTCTCATCACCTGCAAGACTTTGAAGACGTGTTCTCCAAGGCTTCTTTTGATTTGCTCATGGGGTGCAAACAATGGGACCATGCAATTGAGCTCATTCCAAATGCTGAACCCTGTAGCTACAAGGTATACCCATTGGCTCCTCAGGAGCAGGACAAGCTAGATGCATTCTTGTGAGAGAACCTCAATTCAGGTTGAATATGTCCTTCAAAGCTGCCAATGGCTTCTCTTGTATTCTTCATCAAGAAGAAGGATGGGTCTTTACATCTGGTTCATGATTATCATATCCTGAAAGTGATGACAATGAAGAATCACTATCCCTTGCCACTCATCTCTGAACTTGTCAACAACCTGCATGGTGGATGCAATTTCACCAAGTTGGATGTCTGTTGGGGCTACAACAATGTGCACATCAAAGAAGGAGATGAGTGGAAGGCAGCATTCTGACAACCTCTGGTAATGTTTTTTGGTCTCACTAATAGCCCTGCTACCTTTCAGACAATGATGAATGACATTTTCCATGATCTGATTGCAGAAGGTGTTGTTTGCATGTATCTCAACAATATCGTCATCTACACCAAGACATTGGAGAAACATTAACAGATCACATGCATTGTTCTGAAACACCTTTGCCAAAACCAGCTCTACCTCAAGCCTGAGAAGTGCAAGTTTGAGCAGACTAAGGTTGAGTACCTTGGGCTAATCATCTTGCATGGAATGGCTGAGATGGACCCAGCAAAGGTAGCAGGCATAGCTGAGTGGCTAGAGCCAAAGAACAAGAAGGAAGTGCAGGCCTTCCTAGGCTTCACTAACTTCTATTGGAGGTTCATTCAAGACTTCTCTCATCATGCTTGTCTGCTCTTTGACCTCACAGTCAAGGACGGTACTTGGAGATGGGAAGCACTGCAGCAAGATGCCTTCAACACCCTC
>JAGGAR010008174.1:0-16302 GCA_017657315.1 Termitomyces sp. K1Ag
CAATGTAAACCAGACCAAGTATTGGATTCTAGTCTACACAGTATGAAGTAAAAAATAAGCTGATTACCTAATGTAATCAGCGCAATGGTTAACGAGTGTGATAAGATTAGATAGAGTCTCGGATGAGACTCTATTCTGTTACAATCACCGACTTTGTTCAAGTTTTCATTGTTTTCTTTTATAAAACGACCGTATGCGCTAGTAACCAAAGCACATTCAACGTTCTTGTATTGTCGTCAATTGACCCAAAAGGCTTTCAGTCGCTTACATCAGTTCCTTGTATTCAACGCCCGTCGCCATCGCGTCCTTGAACTTTCCTTGTTAACGTCGTGCTCCGGCCCACTGCTCTCAACTCTCAACGACTCGGACTCAAGAACCAATAATGCAGGACATTATCTGAAAATGGGCAGTGTTGTGCTAGATTTTCTATATATATGAAGCTGCTTGCCAGTGATTCTGAGGTGGCACTTACACTTGGACTTACACTTACACTCACTTACGAACGAAGCAACGAAGGATTACTCCGTACCGCGGTACGTAAGACGGGCTTAGCATTTACTGCACTCGATGCTTTTTTCCTGTTTTCCTCATTCTGATTTTGAGGTTTTACTAGATACAATGGACCAGACTTCGAGAGCGAGATCGAGATCGAGATCGAATGTGCTTTTGAGAGGATTGAGAAGCCTGTGCCAGTGAGATGCTTTTATGTCTCGTGCATCCGAATCAACACTCATCAGATTCCTCCCGTACAGCTTTATGGAAAATGAACCTGAAGCCGATCGACTTGGACGGATCCGTACCGCGGTTAGTATTGCACTCGATGCTTTTCCTATTTTCTCATTAAATGGACCAGACATCAAGATCGAGATCGGACGTGCTTTTGACAAGATTGAGGCGCCTGTGAGTTGTTTTTAGTATGTCTCATGTACTTGTTAACGACACGTTCCTCGTCTCCTTGAGCTTTACTAAAAACAAGGCTAATCGACTTAAACTGGGTTTGGCGTTTAGTTACCGTATCACTTCAAATCCCCAGGTCGTAGATATCAATCTGCACGCTCACAATCACTTTTTTCTAAGAAGGACTGGCTTGCGTACTGTTGACTATTATCCAGACCACCGATGGACGAAGCTTACTAGTCGGGAAACGCGGCAGAGAATCCCAGCGGCTCCTTATCGTCTTGACTTTGCAAAGCCCGTCACTATCAAAGTCTCATGCTACGCGTCTAGACTTTGGAGCCGCAGAGATCCGAGGGAGGAGGCTGAGGCGGCGGCTACCCTGGCGCGCATGTTCGTCGAGCTCGGTCGTGTCATAGATTATGGCTGTTGGAAGAGGCTGGAAATTCATCTACACCATCTTGGGATCGTACCGGCGACATGTGTGATCCCATCCGATGCTCTCGTAGGTCTCCGGGAGTTGGTATGGCATTATGATGATTTACGGCTGCTTCACATGTGGATGCCCCTCACCCCATCGCTCCTAGGGTCTCTCGAGATCATCGATCTCCACTGTCGTATGACTCTTGACGATTGTGTGTATATACTTCGCCATGGTGTTCAGCTGAGGGGAATCCGCCTTTTGTCGGTATATGCAACGGACGTTGTTGATTCGGTTTTTCCGCGTGGAGATATTATTGGATTTCAACAGCTGTCGGATGTGCATACGTTGCACTTGGGTTCTGAGAATATTTGTATTTACGCACTGCTTCGTATGTTTGACTTGCCGGCGCTGAGGGATCTGTGTTTACGTGTTAGAGATGGAGGTTACATGTATGGCTTTCAGGATCTGGAAACGATCCCCTGGAGAAAGCTCAGGAGACTTGTAGTGAGGGATGTGTTGGTGCAGGAGGATAGGGAGAGGATTCAGAGTCTGTGCAGCGGGCCTGGTGTTGAGATTACTTTCTGAATGTTGTAGTACCACTGCCGCCCCTGAAAATTTCCCGAAATGATTCCCACGAGTCACGAGAGACGCGCGTGGTTGCAATTGAACTTGACTTGAACGGCGATGTCTGGGCTGAAGAACTCGCCGTTTGGAAAGCGGCTGCGTGCGGCGCACCAGGAGCACGACGACAGCGCCACACCCCGTTCCCGCGCCAACCCCATCTTTGGCCTTGCCCCGTCCACCCCGTCCCTCGACTCGCGCGCCACAAGCAGCAGCAGCGCCGCAGACTCCCCCGCCCTCGCCAGAGACTATGGCGACCGCTTCGTCCCGTCGCGCGACGCAGGCAACATGCGCACGTCGTACCACCTCATCGACGAGAGCGGACCGTCGACGCCGTCCAAGTCGCGAATCATCCCCTCCGAGTCAGACGCCCTCAAAGGTGTGTGTGTTGTTGTCTGCCGCACGACCACTAATAACACTCTCTTATTAGAACAAGCCAACGCCATCTTCAACTCGATCCTCCACAGCGAAGTCACGCCGCCCTCGCCCCGGCGGCCCGTCTCCCCCACGCGCCCGCTCCCCATCGCCTCCACATCCGCCGTCCCCCCGTCCACCCCCACCCGCCGCCGCCTCTTCGCCTACAACTCCCCCGCCTCAAACCCCAACACCCCCACACGCCGCCTCGACACCCCAACCGACGAAGCCTACTCCATGAGCCCCGTGCGCGCCGAGAGCCGCCAGCTCCTCGAGAGCCCCCGCCGGCAGCTCCGCAGCGTCTGCAAGACGCCCTACCGCGTGCTCGACGCCCCGGACCTCGCAGACGACTTTTACTTGAACCTCGTCGACTGGTCATCCACGAACGTCCTGGGCGTCGGCCTCGGCTCGTGCGTGTACCTCTGGACAGCACACAACGCCGCCGTGTCGAAGCTGTGTGATCTCGGCGACCAGAACGATACGATCTCGTCCGTGTCGTGGGTCCAACGCGGGACCACGCTGGCGGTGGGCACGCTCTCGGGGCGGATGCACATCTACGACGCGAGCACACTGACGCTCCAACGGACATACAACGGTGCACACACACAACGCATCGGAGCGCTCGCGTGGAACGCACATGTGTTGTCTTCGGGATCGAGGGACAGGAGTGTACACCACCGCGATGTGAGAGAGGCGGCGACGAGGCCTTTTCGGCGGTGTGCGGGGCACCGGCAGGAGGTGTGTGGGCTCAAGTGGAGTGGGGATGGCGGGCCTGGGGCTGCGAATCTCGCGAGTGGGGGGAACGATAATAAGGTGTGTATATGGGATTTGAGGGGGTCGAGGAGACCTGGGGCTGTTGGGCGCGGGGCGGGGAGTGGGGCGACGGGGGCGGGGTCAGGGGCGGGGTCAGGAGGAGGAACGGGGACGGGGACGGGCAGTGGAGACGATGGGCCGGGTGATGCGCCGTTGTGGAAGTTTCATGAACATACGGCGGCTGTCAAGGCGCTTGCGTGGGACCCGCATGTGTCGGGGGTGCTAGCGACGGGCGGGGGGACGCAGGACAAGCATATCCGGTTTTGGAACACGATCAACGGGACGATGTTGAATGAGCTTGATACAGGGTCTCAGGTGCGTCTCTTCATCTGAATCCACACCATATACTAACGCGCCCCCCACAGGTATGCAACCTCATCTGGTCCCTCACCTCACACGAATTAGTCTCAACCCACGGGTTCTCATCCACCACGGCCCAGAACCAAATCTGCATATGGAAGTACCCGACGCTGAACATGGTCGCTTCGCTCACGGGGCACACGAACCGGGTGCTGTATCTTGCGATGAGCCCGGATGGGGAGACGATCGTTACGGGCGCGGGGGACGAGACGTTGAGGTTTTGGAATGCGTTTCCGAGGAGGGAGAGGGGCGAGAAGAGCGCGGAGAGTAGGTTGGATTATGGGAAGTTGATTAGGTAGGCGGGTGTGGGGTGGGAGGGAGGTGGGGGCGGGGGGAGGCGTTCACTGTATCCGCGGAACGAAATCTTGTGCTTCATGCTTGTGCGCGCAGCTCTTCCCTCCTGCCATCCCATGTCCATGTGTACATGCGTCTGCTTCATCCTCTACCGCCCGATCTTCATTGCCCATCGTCCGTTGCTCGATATCCCAGCTTCAATCTTCCATACCACAGTTACCAGCTACCAGCTACTAGCTACAAGCACGGTTCTTGTATCGCATTCGCGGTTCTACGTCGGCCCTGCCGCAGCCGTTCAGCCACAGCTATCCATCGACTCCACCTCCACTCACCCCCACCCCCTCCATCCCATCTCTCCCCTCCACACCCCCTCCCCCCTCCCTCCCGTCCCATCCCATCCCCCCCTCCCATCCCAACCCCTCCCCACCCCCACATCCCAACCCCATCCATCCCAACCTCGTCCTCTCATATCCATCCAACATCAACACCAACCCCTCGCACCAACTCATCGCATCATCACACTTTCGTCTACAACACATATACACATGCTGCTCTCATCTATTCGTTTCCTTCCTTCTTCTTCCATTCCTTCCTCTTTCATTCCTTTCGTTTTCTCTCCTCTCCTACGTACGTACGTATCGCCATTCGAGGCACGAGAATCAGGGCTCAGGGCTTCAGGCTTCGAGTTTATGGGAGTACGACTACTTATAGCTATAGGTGCTATGCTGGTCGGTCGGGTATTATCATGCATATGAATTGTATATATTATACAAGCGATTGCGGCTTCGCCGCGCATGGGAACACAAAGTTGCAAGTGTGACATGGGCAGTGTTCAAGGGCACGGGTAGAATATCCTGGCAATGATGGGATCGAACAAGACAGATCGTCCCTCCCCTCACTCTCCACACTTCGAGGCTGACCTCATCATGCTCTTGGATCAAGTCTTTCTATACGCCGCGACGTTTACACGTCGCCTGTGGGACACCACCACTGGCGTATTACACCCATCTAGCTCAAATACCCAACTTGCCTGGCTTCCTGGTACGAAACGTTAACATACTACTTAAGCTTTACCTCGTGCTGATGATCATGATCTTTGCTTTCGACAGTCTTAGGCTATAACAGTGCGCATCGTCCCTCCTTTTCGGTTTTGCTCGTTGTCTCACAGCGTTTGCAGCCTGGAATGCGTACGGAGTACGTCTCAGGCTGTTCCTTGTACAGTTCATTGTGTGCTTAGTACATCAATGTGAATAGTGCAACATTAACGAAGATTTGATCCTCACAGATGCTGGATTGATCAAGTCTCTGGGGCTTCAAGTATCTCTTCCTTGCCAGTGATGCGTCGTTCTCTTCTCTCACGTTGTGACGCCCAGGAAGTTGGATATAACCACATCAACATTGATGACTGCTACGCGGAAAAAACTCGCTCCGCCGACGGTTTTATCATTGAAGGTCCTGCTTGTGTTGAATCAGCTTCGAACCAGCCATTTATGGTTGTATTGTACAGATGCCGTAAGGTTCCAAAGAGGTATGAAGAATCTCACCGACGAGATTCACGCGCTTGGCTTGTGAGCTTGTTTTCCCCCTTGTTCAACTTCTCGTGGCTGATCTCACGATTCAGTAAAGCTGGAATCGTGAGTTCAATATATCGTGCGATTCAGATAGGTCATCAACTTTATCTAGTACAGCGACTCTGGCTGGTTCACCTGTGCGGGTTATCCTGGTTCCTTTGGTAACGAGATACGAGATGCCAAAACCTTCTATGACTGGGGCTTCGATTACCTGAAGTAATGCTCTATCAATGATTCCCTGGCGGCCTTCAACTTACCGATCAAAATAATTCCCTAGATATGACAATTGTGCCAGTCAGTCTTGTCGTTTGTTGCCTGTCTTGCAATCTGTGATGATTAAGTGATATGTCCCCATAGTCCCCTTCGACAATGAAACTCGAGAGGGGACCATTGGACGTGAGTCTAGTACGACCTTACTCTCCCGGCACTTACGATATTTGCAACAGGTTTTCAAAGGATGGCTGACGCGATCAACACTGTTGCTGCTTCTGAACAGAAAACTCCCATGATTTTCTCCCTCTGCAGCCGGGGATGGGTATATCAATCCTTCGTCGGTTCACTAAGTTGATGTCTAATGCATCTCGACCACAGAGTCAAGTATGGCTGTATGCATTACGCCTCCCGTCTATGCTCTACTAGAGCTGATTATACTTTCTTTATCAGTTGGGCATCCACCATGGGCCAAAGCTGGCGGGTGCGACGAATTGCTAACTCATGGCTAGTTCATCTGTGACGTCTCTTTCACAGACAACGGGACATACTGCCCCGCAATGGGATTCGCTTGCAAACGTCATCAACTTGTTGGTATCTTATCTAGTTTTCCTCTTTCACCTTACTGACTATCACTCAGCAACTCCTTTATCACCCAGGCCACTGACTTCGGAGGCCGTAATGATCTTAACATGGTAAATTTTTCTGACTTCTTTATGAAGAATAAAATGGACTTGGGCCTTTTTACAGCTTCAAGTGTATGTTTTGTTGTAGTTGCAATGAGCTTAGACTGACACAGGTATAGCGGCAATGGTGACTTGAGCCACGAAGAAGAAAAGTCGCACTTTACGGCTTGGGCTCTGATGAAATCTCCCCTGTTTGTAGGTCTTAATCTCCGCCCCATTCATAGCTAACCAAGCTCTGTGTACCCTAGATTGGAACCAATGTACGCTCTTGCTCTTGTCTCATGATTTGAGTACAACTTAATTTACGTTTGGGGTCATAGCTATCCGCCATCAGACCTGACACTTTGGAGATACTGAAGAACAAGGAAATCCTTGCTATCAACCAGGACGACGTCATTGGCAAGAGCATCTCGCCATTCCGCTGGGGCATCAACGTAAGCATTTATCACTGTGGACGTGACTTTCTAGGGTTCCTAATTATGCTTCAGCCTAACTGGATGAGCAACAACACTCACCCGGCACAATATTGGAGTGGCCCCAGCAAATACGGCACCGTCGTCATGTTGGCGCGTCCTTTCCGAATGGGCCATGTGGTCGTTACGACTGACCACGATCTACAGCTGAATACCCTTAATGAGCCTGCGATGATGTCTTTCAACCTTACCGAGTCCCCATGGATCCGTGCTGGCCGCCAGTACTCTGTCCGCGATCTCTGGACGCATACTGACAATGGTACTGCTGTGCGCACGTTCACGGCGCATGATGTGCCTCCACATGGTGTCGTTGCGTTGCTGCTGAAGGACGCTGGGGACGAGCCGAGTGGGCTTTACCCTCCTTGCAGCGTTTGGCACCAGTGCACGGACAAGAATGGGACTAGAATCGATCTCTAGTTCAACAAGAAGAGTGGGTATATTAATTGTCCGATGACCTTAAGAAGCTACTCTTCTGTGGAATGACGTGTCGGTCAACAAGAATACCCATAGATCTGTCCTGTACTATATTGCAACCGTTTCTATTCCAGTGACAATCGTGCGTCAGCTTTTTTTATTACGATTTGTGTGTGGTGTAAGGGTAAAATAAAATCTTGAATGATCCAGGGGTAGAGGGCAGGAGGGATCGCTTGAGATGGATTCATTCGTCAAGTATGTGCATATGTACAGGGACGAGGGCGTTATTTGGCCTAAAACCGCTTGAGCATATATTTGCTTGGATGAAGACCCAGTGGCTGTTTTCAATAGATTTGTACCCTTGGCGTATCTTCGAATCGAAGTTCCTCGACTCGCCGGCGGAGCTTTATGTACATATACATGTCGGTGTCTCGTTTTCTTTTTCTTGATTTATGTATGGATAGAATAGAATAGACTGCCAGTCACTGGTCGTGGTCCCGATACGATAATATTACAGTCAATATATACACTCGTAAACCAATAAAGAAGGCTACAAGTCAACCTTTGTGGAGTCAGGAATACAATCTCGCACTGGCAGGACAGCAGAGCCTATCCAACTATCAGCCTTCCAGCTTCCCACAGCCATTGTCCTTATTGGAAAAAGTGATATACGTATACTCCAGATATCGAAACGGGGACTTGACATCAAAGTTCCGCGTCATCCAAAAGAAGGGCATGAGCATGAACATAAGCCTCAGACTCCGTACACGACTCGGGCAGACCGAGCACCACACGCTTCAAGCGGGTCTCGTGGCGCTCACGCAGGAGTGTGCGTTCTAGCTGATGCCACTCCTCGACTCGTTCGGTGTTGAAGGGTTCTCTGCAGAGGCGTAGGGCGTCGTAGCCGTCGATGATCACGCTCTCTAGGATGTTATCCTCGGGTACTGACTCCAGGAAGGGTGAGATGGTGAGAAAGTCGTATAGAGTGACGGGTCTGAATTTGATGGTGCGGAGGATGTTGGGGTGGGGGAGATGCAGTGCCTCGGCATAGACTGTATGTAAGAGGGAATGTGAGCTCGTGCGGTGTGGTGATTGATTATAAGATGTACTTATAACTCACAGAAGTAAATCTCGATTGAGAGGTCAACCAGAGTGGGTGCGGTCATTTCTAAGATACGTTGAAGCTTCTGACAACTTTCATGCCCGTTCACAAGGAAATGAAGTGTCTGGAGGCGCGTAAGCATGGCTGAGCACATCAATGAGTGGGTGCATATCCGACGCAATTAACTTGAGCGACTGCAAGCATGGTTCCGGAGCGTCCTTCCGTGGCGAAACAAGGTCGTCTTCATCCTCATCAGAAGAAAGCAGATTCTTAAGCCCGCTACACCCGCGTATAGCCACCGCAGGAAAGTCGATAATGTTCTCGAACGAGAGACATGTGATATTAGAGCCCTGCAGCAATGCATACACATCCCGTCTGCCCTTTTCCGATACCTAAGTCCAGTCTTCTGCAACCCCCTGCTTCCATGGGGTGGTACTGGCAAAGATATTTACATACGTCAGCCGGGGAAGCGGCATGATCGGTGGGAGCTCAACATCTTCTGGAATGACTAGATCGATGCAAAGGGTCTTTATGTATTTGCAGAGACGTTGGTTGGTGCGCCAGATGTGGCTCCGTGGTGCCATGGTGGGGTCATCAGGCTCCGGGATAAAGAGAGTGACGCACTTGAAGAGGTGTCGTTTGTGCTGGTTCTCGGAATGCCGAGCAGACGAGGCTGCAGGCACTGAGAGTGAGCTCCTCGGCCGAGGATGTACCCTTTGAGGGGGAGATCTGGTCTATGATATAAAGAAAGATTTCGCGTGGAAAGACTGGTCGTGTTGGCATAGCCAGCAAGCTATTGATTTCCACGTCTAGCTGGCATTTCTAGTGAACATTTGTGTGCATTCAAAGTCTGTATTAATCTACGACTGAAAATGACTGGTTAAACTCACCGGTTGTCTTCAAAAGAGGCGCTAGTGTGACCGTAGTATCAATAACCTGTTTTTATATGCATATCTTTACGGCCACGGCCACCCAATTCTGGTCAGTGCTTTCAGTCACATTCAAAGAAAGGTTGGCAAAGAACCAAGATTGGTGGCATCTCAGACTCCTTGGGCCCTGGAAGCGGTCCCTGTTGTTTCCACACGCCTAAAATGGTTACCAGTCTACAGTCTGCCACCGTCACGAGCAGTTTTGTGTAGGGTGGATGCTGCATACTACTAGTGACATTCCATCCTCCGTAGATAGTAAAATCGGGCATCAAGCTCGTATCTATAGAGAACGATAATATATCAATATCGAGAGTTCAAGATATAACCTACGTTATGCTTAAACAACGTTAACACTACAATTCCGCATCACAGAGTCACAGATATAGATTAACCATTATACAACGCGATCTAACTGAAGAGCTGTAGAACTTGATCGGATCCGACAAGTCGACAATTTCAACACGACGAGTGGACAGAAAGCGGGGAATTATGAGCTCAAGGATTGTTGGAATTTCTTCATCCCCCTTCCCTTCAAAATCAGTATGCAGTACAAGCCGTGTGAGCTTTAACTTCGTCGCAAAGGGCTCACTCGTAATCTTGTCGTCCAGCAATTTGAAGCCGGCCATCATATCGGGAACAGAGTCGCGTACAGAAGTCAACCTCATGTTGTTCATGTGAATTTCCAACTCAGTGAAGTTGGGATGATTTGTGCCCAGTCTAGAGAGGTGACAAACCGCATGGTCGATATCGGCCGCACTTGTCATGCAAAAAAGTGAGACATTGCGTAAAATTTCGGGGCGTGGAAATTGAAGGACACGAGAACTGTCTGTTGTATAGGAGGTCTACATTTGCTGTGTAATTAGAATGAATTTGCATACCAAAGGGCCCAAGCCACACCCCAAGGTCTTCAAGATATGGAGATGTGAGTTCAAGAATGCGTTGGCACTCGGTGTATGAGTCGTCATGAAATGCAGTAGCCATGAGCTTTTGAAGGTGCATGACCGATAGAAGTGAAGAAGGATCACTAAGCGCGTCTATAAGCAGGCTGATAGTTGAACTCCAGTCAACGTATCCGAGGGACTGGAGGCAACCCCGCTTATCGGAGTTCGCTGATACGGAAAATGTAAGAGCACATTCCTTGTCGGCATCGGTGTCTGCACTGAAGGTACACGAGAGAATCATGAGCTGCAGGAGCTGATTGCAGGGTTGAAAGGCTGCTGCCGGGAAACCGATAATCTTATCCATTTTCAGGTGTATGAGTGTGGGCAGCTGCATCATCGAGTAAAATCTTTTTCTGAACCAAGGGGGTATCGAAGGCCATTCCAGTCCGTCGTACCCTTCAAACAACAAGGCACAGAGTTCAGGAAAGTACATATTGACAATCGGATAATCGTTCTGGTTTACGATTTGGCACGGTGATCGATATCGAAGGCACAAGACGTTAACAAAATTCCGCAATCGTGGGGTGAAAGCTGAAGGATCCCTTGCAGGGGGCTTATCAGCGGCAGGATCGGGTTCTGGGAAGGTGACGGTGATGATCGTGAACAGAGCGTCCTGTGCGCTCTCACGGAATGAGCGAGAGACTAATGTGCAGGCTTTGAGAGCGCTACGGTCTCTGTCTGAGCATGGCAGAAGATTTGTTAACCAGATGCTCTCGATAATCAGGTCGATAATCTCTTGAGGAAAAGAAGTGCCAGTGGTTTCGGAAGGCATGAATCAAAATGAATAACGGGCGATGGATGAATCGGGAGAGAGTGGGTCGAGCAAGCCTACTACGTAGTTGTGCTGTGAGGTGTGCGAGCGAGCATTGGATCAAGCGTGCGAGACCGAGTCGGAGTGTAGCCAGGCGGAATTACAACTTGAAGTTGGCCAACTTGCCGAGTTCCTTGGGGCCCTAGCGGTGTCCGTTTCCGCACGCGAAAAATGGGTGCCATTCTAGAGTCTGCCACCGCCACGAGCAGTTTTGTGTATGTAGGGTGCATGCAAACCATTGTTACATGATAATGTTGAAAGCGACTTTGACGGAATTTGCCGAAGGTGATTGATCGACTTGACTGATGCAGGATTTGTACGTGTCTCTATATCTTGTTCAGACAGTGATAATAAGAGACTTCCGAAGTCATCGTATCCGTCTTCTGTTAGTATGAGCTTGAAGAGCTTTGAGCATGAGTATGCCACCCAACTCTGGTCAGTGCTGTCATCGTAGTCACATTCAAAGAAAGGTTGGCAAAGAACCAAGATTGGTGACATCTCCTTGGACCCTAGAAGCGGTCCCCGTTGTTACTGCACGCGAAAAATGGGTACCATTCTACAGTCTGCCACCGACTGCCACGAGCAGTTTTGTGTAGGCGGATGCTGCAGACCATTGTCATGATGAAGGTTGAAAACGAAAACACTTTGATCGAAGGTGATTGTTGATTGACTTGATGCATGAACTGTAGGTCTCTAGAATATCTATGTAGTTCAGACAGAGACGATAAGGGACCTCTGACATTATCATATCCCAGTCTTCTGCTAGTTATGAGTTTGAGGAGCTTTGACCATAAGTAATCTGGGAACTAGTGACATTGCATGCTCTATAGATAATAAATCAGTATCGAGCTTGTATCTATACAGAACGATAGCATATCCAGAGGGATCGTGGCGCAATCGTTTGGTTGGACGGGGATTGAGGAGACATTGTGGTTGTGATAGTACAACTCGAAGCGTGAAACTTTTAAGTCACGTCACGTAAAGTGTGACATGTCGCGTTCCGTGCCAATGATGTCTTAGTCTGTCTTAGTCTCTAACATCCACATCCAACTACTCGTATTCGTGACGCGTATTCAATCCATCGCAACAACAACAGCGCCAGAAGTCGCGACGTACAACGAGCGCGACATCGTCCTGGGCAAGGTCCGCGGCTTTCCTCCCTGGCCAGGCATGGTGAGTCCCGTGTCTCGTGTTCCTTCTCTCCTCTTCTCTACATACTCAGCGTCGAAAAGAAACACACACAGGTCGTTGACCCCAACTCGGTCCCGCCCCCCGTTCAACAAGAACGTTCAGGCAAAAACGGGGAGCTGCTAGCTGGGTACCGCACGGCGCTGGACCCCGCCGCGTGGGAGGCTAAGCGCAATGAGGCGATTGCTGCTGCTGCTCCCGGTGATGAAGACGAGGGTGGGGAGGAGGTAGATGAACTTGCGGGGGAGGAGGAGGAGCACAGGGGGAAGAGGAGGAAGGGGGGTATGGGTGGTGCGGTGGTGGCGGGGAGGAAGAGGAAGAGGGAGAGTAGTACTGTGAAGGGGAAGACGAGGAAGGGGCCTAAAGAGCGTGAGCGTGAGCGCGAACGCGAGGGCAAGAGCAATGTGAAGACTAAGACTAAGAACGGTAAGGGGAAGAGCAGTGCGGTTGTGGAGGCAAGAAATGCCGCCGATAGATATATCGTTATACTCAGGCCCCACGTTAACCTCGCGTCATTCCTCGCGAGAACAAGCATTGTCCCTACTGTCTCTTGGAACCTCTTAAATGGTTTTGCTGGTAAGCCGTCTCTCGTTCCTTTTTTGACGCGATATTGGTATTGAAACTGTTCACGAGCCTCGCTAAACAAGGATCAGTTCGAAGCCTTGTGCAATGACCCTGATATCGAGTCTATCTCGATAGACGGAAAGGCAACGAGAGCGCTTACACTCACATAGTTGATATTTCCTCTTTCTTTTCCTGGTTCGTGAGCCCTCGGATGCATTCTCAGACGAAACCCTTCTTGGAATCTTGCCCGTTTGACCTCTTCCGAGAAGATCAAGATTCCGTACGCCTGTCATCAATACATGGGACCTCAAGTGAGCACGGCTGATTTCTCAATTACAGGTATCATAGTATTACTAGTGGCTATGCTTGTCAACCGAACGCTGGCTCTGGAGTCGATATCCCCAGGCAATCTACAAGTCGGTTTTTATAAATATTGAAGTGACTCAACGTCGACATCATACACGCACTGCCAGCACACTGTTAATGTTACACTAACTATTACTTTTGTATAGTACGTACAAGCGACCGTTGTCCAGTTTCAAAGATAGCGGATTGACGCGGACGGCCGGGAGCTCTTAGATCGTAGTGGCGTTTAAGTGAAACACGCATTAATGGGGTAGTGGTAACCTGGGTCGTTGCCATGTTGGTCATTGTATTCGACCCGCCGGGGGTTCGATTCCCCCTTAATGCATGAATGAGATTTTCCTCTTTTTTATTTATTTGTAAAGTGACTAACCTTCATCTCTTCCCCAACGCTCTCTCAAGTACTCTGTTGTCTTTTTTTTCTTTGCAAATCTAAAATCACTGAGACCTGTTAACGATGCAGGAAGGCTGATTAAATTCCATATTCAGTGCATACACACTAGCATCTACACTAAACCCTGGTTCTCCGAGTCCCTCATCTCCTACCCGTTCTCCGGGATGGTGATTGCCATCCCATGCTCAGTCTTCACACTTCAAGTTCATACAAGAAGTTAAAACCACTTCGCAATATCGCGCGATAAGCACACACCCACCGAGGTTCCACCCCCAAAAATAAATATATCTTTCCTTCTTTAGCGCCTTTTGCGTGCCCATCTAGAATCAGATATTGTGTATTCAAGAAGGCCATGATGACTCGGAGTCACCGGTGACAGAGGCGTAGGATGGATTGGTTGGGTGGAGTGAATGAGGTATGAGTTGTTCGATATCGAAGGCACAAGACGGTAATTCCGCAATTGTTGGGTGAAAGCTGAAGGATTCCTTGCAGGGCGCTCATCGGCAGCAGGATCAGGCTCTCGAAAGTTCATGGTGATAACCGCGAACAGAGCTGCCTGTGCACTCTCACGGAATGAACGAGAGACCAATGTGCAGGCTTCGAGAGCATCACGGTCTGTGTCTGAGATGGGCAGAAAATGTGTTCACCAGATGCGGTCTCTGCCTGAGATGGGCAGCTGCAGAAAACTTGTTGACCACTGGCAGATGCTCTCAATGATCAGGTCGATAATGTCTTGAAGAAAAAGAGTAGTTTCAGAAGGCATCGATCAAGGCGATGGATGAATCAGGAGAGACCAGGTCGAGATTCAGGCCTACTACCTAAGTAGATAGTGACATTAACGCATCCTCCATAGATAATAGTAGAATCAGCCAAGTTCGTGTATACAGAACGATAGCGTATCAGTATCAAGAATTCAAGGTATAATCTAACGCGTTTATGCACGATCCTGCATCAATCATAGATATAGGTTAACCAGTGTGGAATGAAATTCACTTAGAAAGTCGAAGAAGAACTTGGTCGTCGGGCCCGACGGGTCGACAACTTCAATACGACGGGTGGACAGAAAGCGCGGCATTATGAGCTCAAGGATTGTTAGAATTTCTTCATCCACCTTCTCTTCAAAATAAGTATACAGTACAAGCCGCGTGAGCTTTAAATTCGTTGCAAAGGGCTCACTCATGAGCTTGTCGTCTAGCAGTTTGAATCCGGCCATCGCATGAGGATCAAAGTCGCGTACGGAAGTCAACCTCATGTTGGAGAACATGCGTATATTTAACCAGGTCAGGTTGGGATGACTTGCAGCCAGTCTAGAGAGATGACCAACCACGTCGATGGCCTGGCCTGGACTGCAATCAATTGAGACACCATGTAGAATTTCAGGGCGTGGAAATCGAAGGACACGAAAACTGTCTATTGAATAGATTGAGGTTCACATTCGCTGTAATCCAAATGGGTTTGCATACCAAAGTGCCCAAACCATACCCCAAGGTCTTCGAGATATGGAGATGTGAGTTCAAGAATGCGCTGACAATCGGCGTATGAGTCGTCATCAATTGTAGAGACCATGAGCCTCTGAAGGCGCATGACCGATAGAAGTGAAGAAGGACAACTAAGTGCGTCTATAAGCGGGTTGAGAGTCGAATCCAGACCAGCGACGTAGTATTTGAGAACTCGGAGGTAACATTGTTTATCGGAGTTCTCTGATACGGAAAATGTAAGACCATATTCCTTGTCGGCACCAGTGTCTGCGCTGAAGGTGCACGCCACAATAACGAGCTCCCGGAGCTGGCTGCAGGGTTGTAAAGCTACTGCTGGGAAACCACCAATCCCATTCATCCTCAGTACTGTAACTGTGGGCAGCTGCATCATCGAATAAAATCCTTTTCTGAGCCAAGGGGGTATTGAAGGCCATTCCAGTCCATAGTACCCTTCAAAATACAAGCCAGCGAGTTTAGGAAAGTGCATAGTCAGATAGTAGTTCTGGTCAAGGTTTGCAGGGAAATATCGAAGACGCAGGGTGGCGACAAAATTCCGCAATCGGGGGGTGAAAGCTGAAGGATCCCTTGCAGGGCGCCTATCGGTAGCAGGATCGAGGTCCCGGAAGTTGATGGTGATAAATGCGAACAGAGCTGCCTGTGCGCTCTCGCGGAACGAACGAGAGACTAATGCGCAGGCTTTGAGAACGTGACGGTCTCTGTCTGAGATAGGCAGGAAGTCTGTTGACCAGATGCGGTGTCTCTCTGAGATGGGCAGCTGCAGAAAACTTGTTGACCAGATGCTCTCGATAATCAGGTCAATAATTTCTTGAGGAAAAGGAGAAATGATTTCGGAAGGCATGAGTCAAAATGAATAACGGGGGACGGATAAATCGGGAGAGACCAGGTCGAGACGCAAACCTACTAGTAGTTGTGCTGTGCTCAGTGTGCTGTCACCTGCGAGGCGTGCGAGAATTATATATCCTCTAAGTACATATGTACGACTCCGCGAAATTATTTGATACAGCTCGGCGAGGTTGCGGCGAAGGCGGCTCATTCTTTCAATTCAGCGAATTGGCCTACTGCCTCGTGCATCATCCCAGAACGAAGACCACATGGGATCCCGGGATATCGTGAACATTTGAGTACCAGTCATCGAGTCTTGGCCACAGGCGGAAAATTGGACCCCTTGGGCGGAACTTCAAGTTGGTGTGGTGTGGTCATTGGGGGCGTACAGCCACCGGACCTAAACTTTTCCTCGATATATGACGCTAGTTGGCCTCTACCGTCTTCCCTAATGCTCCTCGCAGCGTTACGCGTCCCAGCCAGAGCGCCACGTCTGCACCAATGTCTACGTGGGC
>JAGGAR010008175.1:5293-16227 GCA_017657315.1 Termitomyces sp. K1Ag
GGTCAGAAGGGCCAGGTCTCGCAGTCCGCGCAGTGGGCGCCTTTTAACGTACGTCCACGTCTCGGATTGGCAGGAGTCAATCTGATGTATGTATAGGCGCAATATGACTGGTTCAACACCACTGATAACCTTATCATCCCCGATCCCGACGAAACTCTTCTAAATCCGTATAAAGGCGGTGCGTATGTTCAGCCTTTGAGTTGATGGTGTTTTTGAAGCGTTTATCAATATGTCATCGTATAGGTGCCTTCCAGCAAACGACTAGTGGTCTTTCCTTGACCAATCAGGATTGCTACGAGGGTGGCACAGGCTGCTTCTCCGTGTATGCATTCCAGTATAAGCCTGGGTCTGTACCTATCCCCTTCTTCACTGAAGAGGTTTTGAATGCATAATCTAGATTTGATAATGCATACATCACATGGATAAACGATGACAAGGTTGCGTGGACAATAATGCAGGCCGGACTCGCACAGGATCCTCAGACAGAAATCGGCCCACGTCCAATCTCTCAGGAGCCTATGGTGCGCTTTCTCCTTCCCGTAACCGGGTCATTGACTTGACCACATCCCGTAGTACATCATAGCGAATCTCGGATTCTCACTCAACTTTGGAGACATCGACTTTGAAAATATTCAGTTACCTGCAACGATGCGTGTGGACTGGATACGTGTGTACCAGCCTGCGAACGCTCAGAATCTCGGGTGCGATCCGCCAGACTTCCCCACTGCTGCATATATCAATGCGTATGTGTAACCTATATTCCTCTTTTGCATTCAGGATCCTAAGTCTGTCTTTCACCAGGTATATGGAGGCATACACGAACGCGAACCTTACAACATGGCGAGATGATTTCCATCAGGAGTGGCCAAAGAACAAGCTCATGCCCGAGGGATGTTGATCAACCCTACCTCCTGTCCTCCGCTTTATAACTCACGCTCACGTCCGTATGTACTTAACTTATTGACTGACTGATACACGCGCGCGCGCGCCTACGCATAGTACATTATTCCTTCCACTCAATTATTTAAATATCACTTTGCGCCACTTCATATTAATACTTTGTAAATTGATGTGCCCGGCGACTGATATTGCTTTCTTCAACTTTATACTTGAAGAGTTGGCTTTATTCAGTGAAATGTAACTAGTTTTATAGGAAGCGTGGTACCGCTGTTGACTACACATCGTGGTCCCTGACAACAGTCCAAATCGCGGACAAAGTTTACTAAACGAATGGGTAAGTGTAAGATTCCGGGTATGTATCTTCTTCAAGAGATATCGAGAAAGAACTCCATCTACATCGAGCGGCTGGCTTCCACTAGCACTCGATCCATGTATTCTGGAGGACAAGTACTATAAGTATACAAAATCAGATATACATGGCAGTACTGGTAACGAATTGTTCCCCATTCTCGTGTATCAAGCTTCCCGCATCCCCAGTTCTCCGCGCACTAGGTTTACATAATATCCATGGAAGATCTCGCTGCGAAAATGACCAAGGGGCCCTTGCATGATGTGCAAAAGCTTTCTCGCGGTGACTTCGCGGATAACATGCTTGGCATCCTCGTCATCTCCAACGATCGCAGACACAATGGAGGGGTAGTATGAAGTAGGATCATCCGGCGCAGTGAGGTTAGGAATACGTTCTGCGACTTTTGTGTACATCTGGGACTGGGTGGGCACCGGAATGTTTATGCAAAAATCAAGAGTTTCTTCGAGTTCTTGGGGTGTCAGCCTTGGATCTATATCGGCAGCGCCTTGAATTACTGGCATCAAGAAGTGACGTTAAAATGGTCCATGATTGTTCATTTTATACATACTTGGGCGTAAAAGTCGGAAGGCTTTGTCAAAATTATCCTCGTCCACATCTGCTAAGATGTCCTCTTTTTGCGCTCTGATTTGCTTGTAAACGCTGAGGACAGTGATCAAAAATCTAGGGCGTATGGTCAAAAGTATATTCAAGGTGTTGTCTAACACCCATACCGTGTGTAGGAAACTCCAATCTTGGTATTGTGAAACTCAACAGCTTTTGCCTCTGTACAGTTCCGTCGGATGGAAGCAGCAATGGTGCTCGCAGCGGAAAGGCCCCCAGTGAAGGCAAGGTGAACACCCGAGGAAAAGTATGGATCAATAAACGCTTCTTCATCATTAGAACTCGACCAACATCCACATCAGTACTCTAGCGAATACGCACCTCCTGCATCACCAGCGATACGATAACCAGGGCCTGCATATTGGGAGGCCGAATAACTGTAGTCGCCGGCAGATTTGATCTCACTGATCAATACAGCCTTACCCAGGAGTTGCATGAGGTTGGGAACTTGAGCCAATTGATTGATATAGAGTCTCATTATTGGATCGTCAACACCACTGTTAGCCAAAGTCTTCTTCTCTGCGTAAGAATCTTTGGTTATAACGACACCGACGGACGTGGTCCCATCATGTAAAGGGATATACCAGGCCCAGCCAGTCTCATCTATATGATCCCTAGTCAATATGTATGCCACTACTGATGCTCATAGGAACTTGCCTGTGAATGCTTCAAACCAAGGTGCGTTCTCTCTATTCGTTCCTGCCGCATACCGACCTCCGCCTCGCCAATATCCCCAGAATGCCATATTCATTAGGGATTTGGTGAATCGGCGATTTTTGAGGTATTTTGTCGACATAATTCCTGTTCTCCCAGAAGCATCGACCAGGAATTCAAAGTCAATTTCCCTTGATTCACTACCCTGAGTCTGGTAAATAGCAGACACGGGTCGTTCACCGGAAAATTTGATGTCAGTAACCTTCAGTCCTTCAAAGACTTTAACCCCTGAGGCGGAAGCATGGCACAAGAGAAGCTCGTCGAACTGAGAGCGAATCTGAAAATGAGGATGGCAGGTCAGGCTTGTAGCTAGCAAGAGGATTAAACCATCTGACGGACCACATTCCACGCGATATTCTCGGGATCGGATTCAATAAAGTCGACGTCTTAGATTAGATATCCCCACCGTCAACAAATGATGCCTTTCGCAGGATAAAAGTGAATCTTACAGCCCTCCCGCTTTTCCTGTCGAAGTTTAAGGGCAGCTCCAGGCTGTACAATTGCAGTTAACGGTTACCCCAACACCGCGTGGAACGTTTTACCTTTATTACGAAGCCGTGATTCTTGATGAGCTCTTCAGCGCCAATGAATGCCATGAAATGGCGACATGAAGGAATCATGCTTTCACCTATGTGATAACGAGGGAAAACATCGCGTTCAAAAAGAGTAACATTAAATCCCTCTGGCAGCGAAGGCGATGATCGTCAGTCCGACTAGTTGTATGAGACTCGGAGCACGACGACAAACTTGCCTCTTGCCAATGCAGTGGCAGCATAAGACCCAGCAGGACCTCCTCCAATCACTAAGATCGTTGTGGAGGTAGGCTATGAAATATTTGCATCGGTGCGGCATTGGCAAAGGAATGGCTTACTGGTATCGGGGACTGAACCATGATTGGATTGGGATGAAGCACGACGAACTCATGATCCTATAGTTCTTTTTACTGTGGTGGCTGTGGTGGGCTTGTGGAGCACCAAATCATATATCGAATCAGGTGGTCAACAACTCGCGTTGTCACAAGCACTACTTACGCAATTCCAGCACGCCGGGAACAACTGGAAAAAATAATTGCCCAATGTGGGTTGAAATGGAAGATTAGACATGTGGTGAAATCCGATAGGATAGAAATAGAGGACTTGCCGAGAAATAGGACTTGCCGTGACTCCAAAAGAAGGACCGTCTAGCACGCGTTCACGTCCGCAGTGATATTGTTACGGCTTGAACTTGTGTTTTGAGTATTCCATTACAGTAAACAACAAGGTCAGTTCCCCAGACCAACACCCGACCAGGGCCGACCAGCACGACTTCAAAAAATCCATCATATAGAAGATACTACTGATGCAACGATTCAGGTTCTTCCTCCCTCTCGTGGCTATTCTGTTACTGGGATAGATGCCTTATGGAGAATCAATCACAGGGTGCTAGCAGTTGCGTGTCTGTTGAAAGTCCCATGTGGATTATTGGGATAAGAGTCGACAACCGAATGACACTGTCTGGCGGGCGGCGCGGGCCGTGTGGGATCACGTATAAGCTCACATAAGCACCCTCCCAAACGTGTGGACGTTCTTGGTACGAGACTAAGATCACTTATGCCACCTAAACACATATAGCCGGCCAAATTGAGAGGGACAGGAAAGGGACACCCGGCCAAATTAACGAGTATAGCCATTCTCAACATAGTCCTTTAACTAGTGTGCCAATAGTAGCTAACTTGAAGATCATTTCCGAGTCAGAGTCGGACCCAGATATTTACGAGAATTTTCAGATATATGACTTCTTCTATATCGTGGCATGAGGAGCTTATTGGGACCAGAGTCAACGACAAGGCCCAATTTCATTATACATAACATACGCTCATCCGCGACCCGGCGCGACGGTGGCCAAACGGTGGCGGTCGATCATCAATACTGAATATACCAGGGTTTAAGGATCAATTCCTCGAAAATTCAGAGGATTCTTAGGTGTTCGGTAAGGGCCAGACAGTGACAGGACCCAGGAATTTGAACACAAAGCGGAATGTTGAACACTTGTGTATGATTGGACCAGTTGTCAGTATGGTAGAAGTTCTGATTGATATATAGGTCTGGTACTGTTCGACTCTCCTATATTCTACAGCATGTCAGACCATATTTCCTTCAAAACGTCGGCGTAAATCTCTTCTACAGCATTGCGCCTACATCAAAGTGAGCAATAACCATACGTAGAGAATCAAGAGGTGTCCTTACCTGATATTTCCTTTGTCAGTAGTCCGAGGAAGGCTGCCAGGGGCCACGACAACAACCCTGTCCTCGAAACGTTCGTGGGGATACAGACTTGCCTGATAATTCTCCAAGCGCTTAATTATTTCCGCCTTCAGACCGTCAGGATCTGCTACATTGTCAGCATGCGCCACCGTGGGTTCGACGAAAACCACAATTGGCTTGCAATACCCCACGACAACGCAGGTCGCAATAAGGTCCGCACAATCCAGTAGCACTTTATCTTCAATAGACCTAACAGAATGGATGAGGTGAAAAAAAATACAGAAGTTGAGAAACTCACTTGGTATCGCAGAGGCCCATAATTTTATGTCCTGCTTTCATCCAGTCATCGCTTCGGCCACCTGAAAAAAAAATGAGAGGATATCAAAGGAATATTTCTATGAACTTACGGAAAGCGAAGTATCCTGGCTCAGTCTCTTCAAAGAGGTCCCCTGATACATGACCGTTTGGGCGATTGCGGTAAGATACGTGAGGACAGTTGGGTGCGTCCTCCGGAACAAAGACATCGCAAAGCTTTGTGTGGTACTTCGGATCGTCCTCCGCAAGAGGTATGAGTTGTATAGTGCTACCTTCAATAAGGCGCATCGACGGTAGGATTTCGGGCCTTTTGAGATCAGAGACGAGGGACACCGCTAAAAAAATAGGAGATTGAGCTCATAAGGTTCCGCGAAGGAATGATTGGAAACTCGCATAGTTCTGTGCTCGCATAAATTGCCTTAGATAATGATGTAAACAAGCTGGGTATAGGAGGAGTTATAAGTACATACCACTATAGGCAGCCGTTGTTCTATGATCCAACGGATGTCGTCTGGGTTCATTGCCTCGCCAGTATACGATACTTGTTGCATGCTACGTAGGGCCTTCAAGACTTTAGCGTCGGTTCTTGCGACCTTGAGGAGATGATACATCCTGGCTGCATACAAAAACATATTGTTCAGCCCCTCGTTCTCGACCATGGCCAACAGTTCGGTGGCGTCAAACTCGGGCTTGGACGTCCGTATGATGCAATTGCCCAGTGGGATCACTTTGTTGATCACTACAACAGTTGATTAGCTTTCTACTCCGGTCTGTTTAACGGGCTGCAAACGTACGAGTCGCAGAGGCAACATTCGCAAAGGAACCGATGTTGGAAAAAACTTTTTGCTGCGGCCCTTCCCCTTGCCACGCGCTCGGCCAGCCAACTTCCCACTGATACCTAAGCCACTTATGCGATTGCGGTACTGGTTTTGGTCGTCCTGAAGTCGTCCCACTAGTATGGAAGATGATAGCGACGTCATCTTCTTCAACCATGGGCAGACCTGCCAAATGGTCGTGTTCCTGGGATGTCACAAGGGACGACAGATCCGGGACCGTCAAGGTTGGAAAGTCAATCTTTGGGATATGTTCTTGGTAGTATTCGTCGTATACCAATGCCTTCCCGTTGCGAAGCTTGAGAAGGTCATTGATCATGGTCCCACCTTGAGTCGCCATAACGAGACTAAAGACTTGAGGAATGTACCCGACTCTCGCCAATGCATATAGACTGACTACGTCTTCATAACGATTGCCAGTGATCCTATCCGATCCAGAGATCCGAGTCCGCGCCATTATATTTTGAAAGTGAAAGATTCCTTACCAGAGACCCACAACATCGTTTTGCTGTAACCCAAATTTTCTTAGATGCTGTTGGAAATATAGAGCCACAGCTTCCAGGTCATGAAGGAAACTCTTGTAGGTGATTGTCCGCCACGCAGGTGCGTCAGGCGAGCCCACGTAATCCTTGAAGAGAGACCGATCCGAATACTCGGCCAAGCCTTTGAGCAAAGAGTACACGAAATGCATGACGCGTGAGATACTGAGTTGCTGTGTTTGCTTTTGCGTTGATTGAAGTGGGGCCAGATACTCAAATACACGTTATACCAGCAGTTTATAGCAGCTTCAATTGAGCGGCAATACCAAACACAAGTTTTTTCCGTGATTCGGAAAAGTCGTACATACAAGTCAGTTGGTACATCAGAATTGGCACTCGGTGATGTAGCATGAGCCGGCCGTTATCACCCGTGTTCTTCACCCATTGACGTGAGAAAAAGGACAGTATCCCTGAAGTTTGTAGGACCGACATAGTTGTTCGTATTGATGATAGAAGTGATATGTACTGATTTGAAGAACAATGGCGGGAGCTCTAAGGTGGTGTTCGGGTCCCATTTCTATTCTCTTGGGGAGGCGTCTAAGTACGTCCTCGGACCATCAAGCTTTCATGCTCATGAGAGGTCCTGCTGAAAACTCTGCCACGATAAAGCCAGATAGGTCTTATCATAATCTCGAAGTCTAGCAGAGGGAAACCAAGACGACGAGATTCGAGAAGAGGGAAAAAAGCTTTTATTCCGGTTCGGAAAGTCCAGACAAACGTCCATCTAGGCTTACATAAGCACACTAAAATATCATCATACGCGAGACGCGTTCACGAATCTCCATCACGACGCCTACATAAGTACATGTGGTCTTCATTCAAGCCGACTCCATGTGGTACTAGAAGGCCGAGTATGCTTCAACTGGACACACGACTTACCCACAAACATGGAAAATGCAAAATGATCGAAATTTGTACAATCATGCCACCAAACCGTCGAGTGAGCCCAAAGCTCTCCGTTTCTGCAACTGTCTCTTGACAAATAAATCATCGCTTACGCTTTCTTACACGTAGAGGTACGCGCTCTATTCCATCACAGGAAATTGATTTTGCGTCTACATTTCCGCTGACCTCGCCTCAATTCATTCCAGAAGTCATGATGTGGGTGCTATCACAGTCGTTATCTCCACGATATCCTTCTGTCTCAACTCCGTCTGTCCTTCATCGGCGAAATTACTCATGCATCATGCCTTGTGGACGTCTGGACAATTATCTTGGGCCGACCTCCGTCTATATCCCAATAAATCAGTGTTCAACGTTCAACCCTTGTGTCTGCCCATCGTTCGTCTCTTTTATCAAAAAGTCGTGGCTGTAGGGCTCCTTAACCAAACCCTCAAAAAATGTCTTCCGAGCGGTCTATCCACGAAAAGTCGTCTGAGGCAGCAGAAGCCGATGCACACCAATCGGTACCAAAGGTTCCAGCCTCAGCAGAAAAGGTCGAAATCCCCTCACCCAACCGTGACCTCCGCTTCTGGCTTGTCTTTGTGGCCCTATGCTGCTGTACTCTCCTCTCGGCCATTGATTTAGTCAGTATCCTTTATACACCCTTCTTTACACCATATGAACTCAAACCCTGTTCATCTCAAAGGCAGGAGTCAGCACTGCAGCACCAACAATAGTGCACGCTCTCAAAGGAGACTCCTTTGCTTGGGTCTTCTCTGCTTACGCACTCTCCTCATCAGCTTGCATACCCCTAAGCGGCAATCTCGCACAAATTTTTGGCAGGCGACCTGTTCTCCAATTCGGAATCGTGCTCTTCGCGGCTGGCTCGGCGATCGCGGGCGCGGCGCCGACGATGACCATCCTTATCGTCGGACGAGGTACGTGTCATTCAGTTATGGCAGGTTGAATGCAAAGGAATGGAAAGACTTATGTGGTTTGGTGGCAGCTATACAGGGGGTGGGCGGAGGTATTATTCAGTCGTTGTCGGCTATCGTCACGGCCGATCTTGTGCCGCTGAGGGAGCGCGGGCTGTTCACGGGCATCACTGGCCTGTATGGTTTTTTCTTTTGCTGCTTCAGCATCATGCCCACTTGCCAACTTTGACAGAATGTGGACATTGGGTTCGGCAATCGCGCCGTTCGTAGCTGGTGGCCTGTCAGAGAAGGCCAGTTGGCGGTGGCTCTTCTGTACGTTTCTCAAAAGTCGCATTTTTCCTGTTTATTTCTTGATTTTTTGCGATTAGATATCAACCTTCCACTTTGCGGACTGGCTCTTGGTGTCGTGACACTATTCCTACGGCTCCAGACTCCCACAGAAGCCTTCCGTTCCAAGTTCTTCAAGATCGATTGGATGTAAGGAGCTGCACTTTCGATGGCGAAGTGACTAAATCTCCTTTATTTAGTGGAAATGCAATAATAATCGCCTCAGCCTGCTCATGCATGATCGCACTCACATGGGGTGGGATAGAATACCCCTGGTCGTCCTACCATGTTCTCGTGCCACTTGTTCTTGGTGTCGCGGGACTGGCGTTTGCGTTGCTCTATGAAGCAAAGTGGGCGGGTCAACCAGCAGTTCCATGGGTCGTGCTCGCAAATCGGACGAGTATCAGCGGGTGAGTGTTGATTAGTTGGAGGGGATATGTGCGTTGGCTGATGAGGTATGTAATTTTAGATATATCGGGACGTTTGTTTCTGGGATGGCAAATATTAACATTGGATGTAAGCTATCATCATCCAACCTCAATGCCCTACTAACACGCGCTGTAGTTTATCTGTCAGTATCGTCAAACCTCATCTCATTTTGTTCTAATCGACCCACATAGACCTACCTGGTTCCAAGCCCTCCAAGACGCCAGTCCTGTTACAGCTGGACTTCACTTCCTGCCCTGGGCTGTATCAATATCTGGCTTCGCTATCGTCGGAGGTCTCATTGTAGCAAGAATCGGGAAATACAAGCTCGTTGTGAGTTTATCTCATCTCATAATTCCGCTTCACAGCAGTCTCACTTTTGCTTGGTCTGGTAGAACCTGATTGCGTGGTGTATCTTGCTTCTCGGTATGGGGTTACTCATCACATTGAAACTTAACACATCGATTGGGCTGTTGGTTTTGTATGAGTTGATCATGGGTATTGCTGGCGGTTTGTTATATACATCTGCGGTGCGTTGATGATATAGATGTCAGATGATTTAATGTTGATGATCTCCATTAGTTTGCCGTCCTCTCACCTCTCCCTGTAACGCAAAATGCACCGGCAGTTGCAGTCCTTACATTCTCGCGTGTCTTCTCTCAGGTAAAACCTTTTCTAATTCTAGGATCTCAGTTGCTAACAACATCTTGATTCTCAGGCATGGGGTGTGGCTGTCGGTGGAACAGTATTCCAGACCGCCCTCAAACAAAAGCTACCCGCTGGTCTAGTGTATCAATTCCCTGCCAACACCGATATCGCCTACTATATAGTCCCTGAAATCCCTACATTCTCAGAGCCGCTGAAGCACGACGTGCGATTTGCGTTTCTGCGGAGCTTCCGCGTGCTATGGATTGCAGCGGAGATTATGGTTGCAATCGGTGCTTCAACGGTGTTCTTTATGAAGGATCTGCCGCTGAGGAGAACAGTGGATAAGGACTGGGGATTAGAGAAGAAGGGTGAGAAGGGTGCAGCGGAGAGTGTGCCTCCGACGCAGGACTCGACAGAGGAAAAGGAAAAGGAAAATCAAAAGTCTTGATTGGAGTGGTTTGCGATGTGGCGTTCTGTGTATTTGTGTCAACTTACTCGCCTTTTGCTTTTCTGATGACTTCTGTAGCGTTTGAATGCTACATGTCGACGTCACTGGATTTCTTGTATTGTGTTCAAGTCGTCAGTCTCTATATGGAAAGTCTCAGTGGGTGACTAACATACGCGATCATGTTTCAGTCACGTGAACACGACGCGTTGAAGCCAAATAATTCCAATGCTTAACGATCGGACCACGCCAGAGTATATAAAGCCCAGGTCGACTTATTCTGGCTCTTGTTCTCTCTTCTTTCTTGTCTACAATGTATACTCCTTGGGTCAATCTTCTGCTTGCTTCTGGGGCCGCACACTCGACGACCGCCGTCGACAACGCCCTCAACTCAACGGTCAACGCCGTCAGCGCCACGGTCCAGACGGCCCACGCCACCACTGCTCACGCCGTGAGCCAGTGGGACGTCCTCCGCAAGGACCTAGGCGATGTCATGCGTGACATCCTGCGCCCAGTCTACGACTGGTGCATTGACGATTCACTGGTGCCCTCTTCCGTCCCTGTTCCCGCCTTTGCCGCCCCTACTCCGCCGCCCTCTGCGTTTTGGAACGCAGAAGTGGCAGCGCGTCCCTCGTCGTCCTCGCCGTCATATATTCCAGACTCACTCCCCACCTCCTCTGCCGCTCCCTTGCCCAAACGCGTCCCCCTGCCTACTCCTGCATCTCGCCCGCAACCCAATGCTGTCGTTAGCGGATGG
>JAGGAR010008176.1:0-16160 GCA_017657315.1 Termitomyces sp. K1Ag
ATTCTGCGTTCACGATCCCTTCAAAAAGTGTGTTTTGAAACTCCCAACCGTTTTGAAAGCCATAACACGTGATAGTAGTGGACAAGAAGTCTAACAACCAAGAAAAAAATCAATTATGACAGATTAAAGCATTTAAAGGTATATCTGGAAGGATACGCCGTTCATTTCCGGTATAAAGAAAGAGCAAGGGCGACCAAATAAAAATTTTATTTGCTCGCAAGTACACGAAACCGTCAGATTACGCATCGTACCAAAAGGAACTCCGGCTCCATCACTCCTCTCCACCACCTCCCATCCTCCCACTCGCTCCTCTCGTGAGCCGACATAGACCCCAATCTTACACCTCGGCACTGTCTGTCGGCTTATAAGTAGATCTATAGTGGACAAGAAGTCTAACAACCAAGAAAAAAATCAATTATGACAGATTAAAGCATTTAAAGGTATATCTGGAAGGATACGCCGTTCATTTCCGGTACTATCACTGTTTGGGAGTTTCAAAATTTTCACTAATCTGTTAATAACAAAACATCGGCTAGAGATACCGCCAAACGGTCTTCGGGGGTCGATTCCATAACTTCTGAATTAGCCCTCTGAAGTGTCAAAATGAGTGAAGCTGGGTGGATGAGTATGTCGGAGGGAAGCCGGTTGTGCGGGTCGCAAAAGTTGGGAGTTTCAAAATCCTGGTCACAAATCGTCACGCTGAGTAATGGAGCCGAACTTCGGCAGAGTATGGTCTTCTGTTGACGCATGACTGAATGCCATCACTACATCACTGGTTTCTCATTAGCCGAGCGTTCCCCGAAGGACGGTGTCACGCAAATATATCTTTCTTTTTGTATCTCTCTACTCACTGCTGTGATGGGCTTTAAATTTCAACCAACCAATTTCATACATGAAAAGACCATGCTGGGAAGTTTTGGTGAGGACTGGTTCAGTGATGCTTAAATCCGAGACACTTTGAATCACTTTTTGAGATTTGGCACTCAATGTTGTCCATATCGTAGGATAAGGACTCACTACCTTTGTGACTTCTATTGTGATCTATGATGAAGTAGTATATACCTAAGATCCTGTCGAAAGGATCAGCTATTCTGCGTTCACGATCCCTTCAAAAAGTGTGTTTTGAAACTCCCAACCGTTTTGAAAGCCATAACACGTGATAGTATAAAGAAAGGAGATAAGCATACGAACCCGAGGAATGCCCGATCCTTGCCAGCCTCACTAGAATCCGCCGGTCGGGTGGGGAAGTAGGAGGTATCTGTGATGGACCGAAGATGGGGGACAAAGGGTGCTGTGCTCCACTTGACACCATAGAAGAAAGGATGATTCTTGATTTGTTCAACAGTAAGACAGCGATCTGCAGATGTAATCAATCTGGTAAACTTTGTTTTAGCGAAGAGACATGAACCAGTAGGTGCAGAGCATACCGCTTGATCGTGTCTTCGGACTCTGGGCTCAGGTGAACATCATCCGGGAAGACGAGAAAGCAAGGCCATGGCACAATTTTCTGGTATGTCTCGTGGGTAGAATCAGAGCGAAAGGATCCTTACCGTAACCTTGTTGAAGGAATATCTCAGGAGCGGAGATGAGAGGAGAGAAGCATACGAGCTTTTGACAATTGGCTTTCCAGGTAGCTATTTGATCTTTGTTCGACATAGTCAGATTGATAGAATTGACCATAACACTATTTCTCGGTGACTGTGCTGCGGCGGTTGGAGATGGGACAGCGTTAGCAGGATCAAGGAGCCGCTGGTAGTGTTTACATCAAAATGTTGTCTGGTTTGATATCACTGGATTAACCATTGAGTATGACATGGTTCCAAGGTCGTTGTCAGAAGTACCTACCAAGGGATGAATCCTAATCTGTGGACAGCTTCTATCGCAAGGACGCATTCCGCCATATAGACATCCTCGGAAAAAGCGTCATATCGGATCAGCATGGTCATCAAATCGCCTCCTGGAAAGAATTCCATGATGAGGTAAAGGTAAGAAGTATCCTGGAAGGAATAATAAAGTGGGACAACCCAAGGAGAATCGGATTCGACATCACGTTCTGCTTGAACATGAGCCAGCTGGGCATTATGAGGATCACCCGAAGAGGAGACGACGGACAACGAACCCGATCCTTCTTTAGCATTACCTCCTTCTTTAGAGTCTTCATCGCGTATATTGGGCCTGTATTGACTTTTCGAACAAGCCTGACCTGCGCCGCGCATCCAGTCATGGCCAGACCGAAGCTGAAGTACTCGAACCAACTTCTCCAAATGCACCCTTGCCAATGACCTTAACAGTTCGGAAATCATTCCATCCCAGTTTTGTTCGCCGTAGACAAAGGTATGTCGATTCTTTCCTCCCAAGTGGCTGCAATTGCCGCTGTTTTCGTTCCTCCAACATCATCCCATCGTTCGGAAGTTTTCTTTCGAGTTCGACGCAGCTGTTCCTATGGTGGGAAATAGCGCAATAGATCAAGACTGAAACCTATTCTGTCTTGTGTTACGCTCTATGGCGGAGTCAACAACCACCTTGTAATAGTACTCAAGCTTGAGCTGAGCGCTCTTGGCACGAGGAACAGCTTCATCGGAAAACCCTGCAGTACTTCTGTTGAAATAGACATCTATTCGGATACTTAAGCATTCAATCAACACCTGATTTCGCCATTGAAACGCACAGTTATGAACAGAGTCTAGCGGAGGATACGGGAGACGTGAAGAGGACGTCGGTGAGATGGGACTGAATTCGAAGAACTAGCCATGGAGGGTTGGATCAATAATGAGGTACATGATTACGTTCGAAAGGTTATGTAGGCGAATGCCGTGAAGACGTATGCTTTCTAAATGGAGTCGAACAAATCATGGCCTGGAGTTCACGTAGTTCTCTGTATGTTTTCCTTGGACCACATCCGATCTCATGTCACGTGACCCATCCATTCCTTACCCGTCACCACGATCCTTAGTACGTACGCGACTAAGGACGTTGATCAACGACTGTGGCAGACTTGGAAGCTCCGATCTCGTGAAAGGCGATGCACAGAGATGACGAGTGAGCCAGTATCGATTGAGGACATCGAAGAGGCGTGGCAGCTGTTTTTGTCGATCTGGCAATCGTTGAGCGTGCCATAGTCCGAAATCTCAGCAGATAATGGAGAGCTCTACGTGTTTCAATGGCTTTCTTCTCTTGAAAAGAAGTTGGCCAATGATACATCTGTGAGTAGTTGCTTGGATGACTAGTGTTCAGGTACTCATACAGCGGATGGGCAACATTTTAAAATGGTACAGGCGAAACTAGAGAGCACTTTGGTGAAGATCATTACGGCACCAGAGCCGTGTCCAGCCCCCGGTCATGCATTGAAGAACATCACCGGTCGATGTCTGGTCGCATTATATACTCGCGGAGAAACGAAGACGTTGTTCAATACCCTGCCGGCATTCATGAAAATCGTTGGGGATTTTAAGACAGCTTTGGATAAAGAAATAATAAAGATGTATGTTTTGAAGTCTTCATCGGTGCGAATTCACCGAACTTTTGCAGCGCAGCCTTTTCGTGCATCGGTGATATAATGGCTGCCTTTGGCTCGCAGGATGGTCTCATAGAGAACTCAAAGGCTCAAACAGAAAGAAATAGTACACGTCATTCAGGCCGAGATTCACGTAATCGTATGTACTGAGGACTGTTAAGAATTCCCAGGTGTGTTTATTAGTAGACGCTTCATGTTTTTGCCTATGGCTTATGCTTCTTAAGTCGTCACTCCTTTGATTTAACGCCTTGGTTGTTTTACGAAAGTCTCCAGTAACTGCGAAGCGAGCTGTGACGGAATCAGCTCTCAAGGATATTTTGAGACAGGTGAGGAACTGCCTCACCAACAAATCTCTTCCTGTTCAACGTGAAGCCGCACATGTGAGTGAAACGTTTTTGTTGAACAGCTATTCATCCAGATGCAGGTTATAACCGCCATTTACTCCGGTAGAGACGCCAGTCACTCATCTGCGAGCGAAGTTGAAGACATCGTGAACCTCTGCATGAAGAGTTTGGACAATGCTGATCAGGTGACGCGACATTCGCTAGCTCAGCTCGTCGGTCATATGCTCGCGTCTACTCAAATTGAACGTGCAATGCCTGTACCGGAAACGCCTCAAAAGGTCAAGAAAGATGAAGACGACATGGATGCTGGGTTATCCAGTGCCATCAGTGCTGCAGCTGAAGTCAAGAAACCGACCTTGACTCCCACTGAAATGCTTAATCACCTCTCGAACCGTTTCAACAAGCCCAACGTTTCGCGTAAGACTCGAACTGGGATCTTCGACTTCTATGCGGCGCTGTTCACGCGCCTAGGCTCTACTTTCGTGGAGTCGAACTTCGCTCTTATCATATCGCATCTCATGACGGAGATTGTCAGCAGCCCTAGGACTGCCACTACCCGCTATGAAACATTGCATGTACGATCATCAGTGGGAATTCTGCTGAGAGACCTCATCGGTGTTCATATGTTAAGCGAGCAAGGCCAGATTAGTGCTATTCAGGAACTTGCCAATGCGTATTTGAAGCGCTGGCCCATTATGATGCCCGGACAGACTGCACCCAATTCAAAGGTCCTCGTCATTGTCCTTCGAGAGGTAGCAGGACTAGTACAGCAGTTAGGCAACGCTCCGCCTCCCGTTCAGGTAAGGAACTCTTCTGTCTACAGACGATTCAAACTTATGAATGCTCGATCAGGATGTTCTCGCTGATCAAATGCAGCATGGGCACTCCGCTGCTTCTGCTATTTTACCCCGCTCCGTCTTCCTAAAACCATCCTCACTGTTACGGAGATGTATCCTTGGAGCTTGTTAACACGACCCACTCTCTCCCTGTCAAGCCAAGGTTTCTAACTCGGAGCACAAAATATTGGAACTCCCTCCACCTGCTACATCCGTCGTCGACACTGCGATTGAGCTTTTTGCGCAGCTACTTCCTCTTCAAGACCTCACATCCACTACCCGTGTCATAACGCAGCTTCTCGAGTCAGTCAGGTCCCAAAAACTCGAGAAGAACTCAGGCAGGAAAGCAGCCGTGCATATCAATGCTATGGTTGGCCTCTCACTCACTCTGCGACACGCCACCACAGCTCACTTCCGGCAAGCACGGGAGACAAGCACCCAGATCACGTCGCTTCTTTCCCCGTTCCTCCATGAAGCCTTGATTGATGGCGATCTTGCTCTTCGTACAGCTAGTAGCGAGTCTCACAGGCCAAATCAAAGACCTAGTCGATCGGGTCGCAAGCAGTTGGCCTTTGGTGCAATCTGCAGCCATGTAGGTGGCCTAGTGACCGGACCTCTGCTGAAGACCGCCAATGTCTTGATGTCGCTCAGCAACGACCCGCATCCTGTGGTACACTTCTGAGCCCTAAGTGCACTCGCACAGGTGATCAATGCTGCAAGTTTGGCATACGCTCCATTCGTGTCGAACACTTTAGGTATGCCTTTGAAGATATACCTTATGGAGTCCCATGAGCGGGAAGGTGGTACCCTCCCGAACGCGCGTCCCACATACCCGGTTGTTTGCCAAATCATTGATGCAGCTATCTCCGTGCTTGGCCCCGATGTGCAAGAATCTACCCGAACACGAACTTTGATTCTAAATTTAGTCCGCGAGTTCTCCGTCGAGGACGATGAAGGCATTTGTGTCGAAGCTATCAGGTGTATTCAACACTTCCTCATGTTTACTCCTGAGCACATCAACATCCCGGACTTGGTTACACAGTTCAGGTCCCACCTCTCATCCACACGCCGGCCTCTCAAAATTGCATTATACCAGCTTGCTCAGAAGGATGCCTTAGCCATGTCGAAATTGGGAGGAGACCGGCTCGTCGAAGATCTGTTTGGGATGCTAGACGATGATTCCTCTGTTCAAGGCGTTCGGAACGTCATCTCGAGCTGGCTTGAGCAGACGGTGGTGCACAATCCATCTGCATGGATCGATCTCTGTCAACGAATCATGTCTCGGACAACCGCTTCGCAACAGGTCGTCGATGCTGCCAGTCGACAGGGTCCTAGGGATGACGAAGGAGATTCCTTGAACTTGGGGATGGCACAGGAAGGAGCAACTGGATCACACCCGACATCTCGTTGGAGAACACAGTTGTTTGCACTTCAATGCCTTCATCATATCTGCATGATTGTGGCAAGAAGCGGTCGACGGGAACAGCTTGACACCGCCTATGCTCGGACTCTTGGTCTGCCCACGAGGGGTCTTCTCGTGTCCCGGGTACCAGATCTCATCAAGATGGCGTTCACTGCGTCGGCAGCTTATGTGACTCAAATTCGGCTGGAAGGGCTTGTTGTCCTACGGGACATTATTGAGGTAATTAACGTCCTTGTTTATGAACGCCCTGGCTCGAGTGGCTAATCAGCGTCCAGGTTTTCGCCAAAGTCCCAGACCCCGCGTATCCTGATGCCCTACTACTGGAACAGCATCAAGCACCTATTACAGCCGCTCTCACACCGGCGTTCTCTTCCGACTCCACGCCTGAGATTTTGGCTTCGGAAATCCACGCTTGCGCTGTTTTCGTTGGATGTGGTGTTGTGACGGACGTTAGCAGAATGGGTCGTATACTCAAACTGCCGACTACTGCCCTTGAGCAATCGAAAGGTCCGTTTTTGTCTTCATGCTTGTATCAAACTCCTTAGACATGACAACAGATTCGGGAATGGTGTCTATTGGAGAGACAGGAGAGTTGAGTCCTAACGCGTCGGCCATGTTAAGGATCTCGACTCTGTCAGCGTGGGCTCAACGCCAGGTGGCAACTCCTCAACAAAAATATCTGGAGACGTGAAGCCACATCGGAGAACCCTTCCTTCACTATGGATAGCCGCCCTTCGTGACTATGCGAGCATTAGGATTGATTCCGAATTCTTAAACGATACATCGATGGTTGCTCTAGATTCCTCGTATTCTAGTCTTGGGAAAGAAGTCCTTCTACCGGTATGTTCAGCAATTCATGGTTATACGATTATCTTATTTTGCTACCCAAGTATTTCACAAAGTCATGGTCCGTCATTCTCCAGGCTATTGCAACACCTATGGATAGTAAGGATCCATTCATACTGGCAGCCATGGATGGCCAAGAATCTATTTCTGAATCTCAACCAGCGAAGTTCGAGAAGCGCGAAGAACCTACGGCTTTCTTCTACATCATCTTCGGCCTCGTGTATGAAGCGCTTGTTACTTCTTCCACCGATTCAACCTCTACTTCGTCGGCCCGCCAATTGCTCGTGCTGTCGGCTCTGCAAGCGCTGAAGTGCCTAGTACGACCTGAATACTCCGGCAATGCTATTAAAGAGCCTACAATTTTTGACGAATTCGTCAGCTTATGTTACCGCATAGCGATGACAGAGCCTGCAAAGGTTCAAGTGCGTCTTCTAGAGGTGCTCTCCTCATTCGCATCTTCTCAAAAGCACCGATCAAGTTACGTGCGCCCGCTATTCTAGACAAGGTATTGTCATTGATCAACCTCAGTTCTGGAGACGAACTTTCTCTTACTTCACCAAAAGCCCATTGTCTCAGGATCTGTTCGTATATTTTACAACATTCTACGTCCGCTTCGCGTGGTCAGGCCATACGTTAGTATTCATGATAGTCTGTTAGCAGTTCGCTGACCCTCCTACACAGAAGGTGAACCATCCGACCGAATCAAGCTGATTACCACCGCGTTCTCGGCTATCTACGCAGTCGCCTCTTCAAATAATTCCTCACGAAGGGAGGAGATAAGAGCAGTGGCAATCCTTCTATACGGTGGTGCGTCAATATCTCCTCGTTGTTTCCATATCTGCAACGAAAGGTGCTCCTAGACCTCTTGAAGGACGAATCTTCCGAGATCAACCTCGTTGGTCCAACCCTTCCGGCTCTGAAGACAATACCAGTCGATCTTCCGCTAGCCTCTAGCCCTGGTAGTCAGGATTCCTACGAGCGCTTAGTTGCTTTCTTCCTGTCTCTTGAATATTGATGCAATGAGGTTTGTTTCCGCTTTCAGCACATTGATGGGTTGCTGACTTGCTTCCTTAAGTGGGCGTAATGGGCGTAATGGGTTAATCTCTGCTGAGAAGGTCAAGAACAACATGTTGGCCGCGGTCCTCATCCTTACCGTCATACCCTCACCTATCAAAGTGTCTCAAGCGGTCATTGAGCATTTTTGTTTCCTGATTTCACAGAAACTCTTGGACTCGGACGAGGTAACCATCCTGTCGTCCCAATAATGATCTACTTAACTTGCGTTTCAGCTATCGCCCACTGCAGCTCACTGTGCTAAAACACTTGTCGTGGCCTCAAGTGCAGGAAATCCTATGCTTCATCACTGCGTGCGACTTCTGGTCCCTGGACTAATTGAATACGTAGCAAAGATGGCCCCACTGGTCCATGATGGTCGTGGACAATCAAATAGCAGCCATCGGTGAAGTATGGAAGGCTTTCTCGGCTTTCTTCTCGTCGACATCCGAACCTCATCGTGGGTATAATAATCATGCATCTTGTGCCGGTATTGAATCCATCTTTTCAGGTGTCCCTTGGAGGCAGTACGACAACAGGATCAAGCGCCGCAAAACCACAGATCTCATTGCGTTCTTTCTAGAGGCCGGGTCTGGTGTCTAACGTATTTCTTGTTTAATGTATTCTTTGTCATTGGATGGACATGTACGATATCAATTCTTAAGTTTTCTTCGCACAACGATGCATCTGCTTGTGTTCCTTCCAGCCATCCTTCTGGCAGTCAGGGTTACAGAACAATGCCTGACCATTGCAAGTGCCTGCGTAGAATGAGAACGAGATCTATGAGAGTAGAAATTGAACGCACCCCCACACTTCCTCCAAGGGCCAGTATCACCACAACTAAAGCACTGCTGCCATGGTCCAGCCTTTGCTGTTCTCACTTCTTCCTCCAGATCGATTGGGGAGTGATGAGCACGGAGAAGGGGAGGACAAATGAGTTGACGTACGGAGTGACTTTTCTCAAGAGCGTCTGTGTCGTCGTCTTGGGTTATAGGAACCGTGGAAGACGGCAGAAAAATCTATTGGGGAGTCCTTGCCAGAATTCCAAAGTCGCGAATCGTCCATGTAAGGGTTGGTGGGAGACGGCGGATAGAACTATTGGGGACAAAGTCGCGAGGACGACGTTCCAAAGTCGCGAACCAATGACGTTTCAAAGTCGCGAAAGCTCCGGGCCGTTCTCCGGCCACGTGCGGCAACTTTTTTGTTAGAATCTAAACTCACGATGGCGACCGCCGACAAGACTACCGCCTCCAAAACGGCAAAAGTCGTACCACAGCATGCCAGAATCCGAGCTCGAGGCACCACAATCATCACCGAACATTGTCGTCCAATTCGTGTCCGAAGAAGATGGCCGATCACTAGCACCTGTGGTCAATCTCCCTGCAAACACTTCCAGAGAAGGGTTAGAGGTTCTATTGAATAAACTATCAACTCAAGTGAGCAATTTCAGATGTTTTTATCTCACAGTTAACAATAGACTTCCAGGACGGAGATCCTGTTCCATTCCAATTCCATGTTGCCCTTCCCGAAGGTCCAGACACGAAACCAGGCGCCCCAACGCGAATTGTCATTCAAAAATCACTAGAAGCCGACGTTTTGAATCATTCCTCTGATGCGTTCGGTCCAGAAGACGTGTTTGTCATATACTGTTCTCCGCAGAGTGTTTTCCATGTGCGGCCTGCAACACGGTGTTCTTCAACATTGTCTGGTACGCTAACTTGTTGTAAATGTCAAAAATTGTCTCATAAACCTCTACAGGCTATTCATCACCCATCCTTTGCGCTTCATTCTCGCCGACGGGCAACTTGCCTGCTACAGGTTCAGGAGACACCAATGCGCGATTATGGGACCTCAACACAGAAACGCCCTCCCATGTTCTCTCAGGACACGTAGAAGGTGCTATGTGTTGAGTGGGAAGCTATGGAGTGGAAGCTTGCAACCGGTGGTCATGATGGGCACGTACGACTATGGGATCCAAAAACTGGTAAACCCATAGGGGAAGCTATGAAGGGCCATTCGAAATGGATCACATCCCTCTCTTGGAAACCAATCCATATGTGCGTCCATTTTCCTGTGGCTCTATAATAATCACCTAAAGAGTATTTCAGAAATCCTTCATCTCCCCGCGTTGCATCCTCATCAAAAGATGGTACCGTTCGTGTATGGTCAACATTGACACGGAGAACAGAATTCACGCTTGGCGGGCACTCAGCTAGTGTGAACGTTGTCAAATGGGGAGGTGCCGGAGGTCCAAAGGGCATGCTATATACGGCGAGCAGCGATCGCACTGTGCGGATATGGGACGCAGAAACTGTGAGTAGCTTTTGCTCTTCGAACTTGTATCCAAAGGCTCAGTCTATCACAGGGGCGAGCTATGCACACACTGAAGGATCATGCCCATTGGGTCACTACCTTGGCTCTTAACACCGACTTTGTCCTGCGAACAGGTCCATTCGACCACACAGGTAAAAAGCCTACTTCAGACGAACACGGTGTGTTCTTTCCCCCTAACGTCTCCACACTCTATTGATCCACTGTGTAGCCCAAGAGCTTGCAAAAGCGCGTTATGATAAACTCCTTGCAACGACATCTAAGATCCTAATTTCAGGATCGGACGACCACACCCTCTTGTGGTCACCCGTTGGCTCTTCTGGATCGCAGAAACCCGCCGCACGGTTAACGGAACATCAGAGACAAGTCTCGCATGTGGCGTTCTCGCCAGATGGGCGTTGGGCGGCGTCGGCGGGGTGGGACAGCAGTATACGTGTGGGAGGGCCGTACGGGCAAATTTGTGGCAACACTAAGGGGCCGTGTTGGAGTGGTATACCATTTGGCGTGGAGTGCGGACTTGTGCTAGCAAGGATAGTACACTCAAGGTGCGTGATGCGGCGCTTCGTACGACGGGAAGTGGTGTTGATTCTCGGCGGTACAGATCTAGGATCTGAAGACTTACAAAATCAAGACAGACAAACCTCCTATTGCACACTCACATTGCCCATAATGAAGCCTGATCGGGACAGTGCTCGCATTTCAGCAATTCCTCAAACTACGATTGTTGTTGGCGAAACTGGCGAATGTTCTGGATGGTCTGCAATATATTGATGTCGATTGTTTGCATCGTGCGTGTATAGCGAATGTCCTCAACGTGTTGATGATCTGTAGCAAGTTACGAACAGCGGGAGCGTGAGCAGGACTCCCATAAATTTTGTCAGCATTATGCTGGTAGCACCCGCTGTAGTGACCGTTGTCCCTAGACAGAAGTCCGTCTGCACAATTTCGATGACAAGGTGAAAGAAAACCCACATACTGCACAAAACTCTCCAAGAATGCCCCAGGTACTATCCCTGCCTTTTGTCTTCTCGAGACACTGATGAATAAGGAAATCTTCAAGGACTACTAGCGCAGGATATCTGTTAGGCGGATTGTCGAAGGTTAATAGATCAGTGGTCTTGCCAATCGATGTTGTCGCGGCCTCTGTGACACCAACTCAGCCAGGAAATCCGTGCCGCGTTTCACATAGTATTCAAAGCTTCATGTATTGTTTGTTATCAAATGGCACCATCCGACGTGTGATCTCGCTTGGCTGTACTTGTGAAGCGTCATGGAGGAGGATACCGGAAGAAGCAGTCAGGTCTCACTTCCGCTCATACAGAGTGAAACCCTTGGAAACCTCACAAAGTTTGAACTTCTATACAACCCTCAGCCTGCTGGATTCTCTGATTCTTGGCAACGGTGAGCATTTCCAGCCTACTGATGAATTTGTACAGTGGTCTGATGGTTTATTAGAGTATATGCCTTCCGAGTCCCAATTATGAGCAGCAGGATGATTTCGGCGTCAGGGACTATTAGTAGAGGTTCTGGCGAAGCCTTAATAAGTGGTGAATTCTTTTCTATGAATCTGTTCATTGATTACAATACTCATTCCCTGGTACCTAGAATCAGACTGCTGTTGCAAAGGTCCATGCCGCTATCAATCCTCTAGAGCTGAGACACCAAATGTTCTCAATGCCTCTTCAACACCTGAGGAAATCACAGCCATTGATCAACCTACAACTATTGACACTGTTTCGTCAGATGGGCCACCTCTTGCCACATTCTATCCGCATCTGCCTCCTAGTGGATTACGGATATGTGCATCGTGTGGTCAACGCCTTTCCCTCTCTAATGCTTATGTTCTCGCATGTAGTCACCTCCTTGACAGCAGCTGCTTCTCTCGCATCATGAAACCTCGACGTGGCGTCACTCGACGCAGTGTTATTCCATCAACAATGTCCTACTTACCAGCAATTACACGTATTCGACCAAGTTCTCACCGTGGTTCCACATATCGGTGGGCCTGCCCCATCATTGGATGTGGCCATCCTCATGAAAGTGTCCGAAATGATGAGTTACTTGGTGATTGGGAGGCTATTGGCATCTGATCTGTATCATATCATATGTATCTTTATCATGTATATATAGCAATGTGTATCATACTCATTTGGCCTTGTCTTTATGGCAACCCTGACTTGGATGTTGTTGTTGGATTGGTTGGAAGGGCAGGCAATGAAAGTGAGAGTGAGGAAAAGTGGGAACGCATGGAATAGGAGTTCTGTCTATGGACACACTTTCCGATATGCCTTTGTGTCATTTACTTTGATCCACACCTTCTTACTAGCAAGAAACCTTTTACATTGATATGAGCATTGAGTGCTATGTTGAGTCAAAGAATAGCAAAGAGTGTACACTGTTAAACTACTGAAATAACCAGACCCTTCAAGATTCAGACAAACTATTAAGGCATAGAAGAGATATCAGAAACATTCGAAAACAGGTCAATTCCATTGATTCACCGCTTTTGTTCTTTCTCAGACTCCTGCTGAAGCTGTTCCAGGAGTCAGGCTAGTGAAAAAATCACCATCGGTTTGATAGTTGTGCTCAGCCCACCGAAACAAATCCCCTGCAGCATACTGAGTAAATGAGTAACGGGTTTCTCTTTTCCCAATAGAAACATTCTGGTGAGCCACAATGGCAGATGGAATGAAAATCGTTGAGCCAGGTGGAAATTTGATAATGACACCACATTCCCACAAAATCAGATGGCCACCCTTCTTTGGGTTGAAGTTGCCAAGCGCAGTAACTGCGCACCATCCAAAGGGGAGGTTTGCACCATCAATGTGCCTGTAGCAGACTGTGACGAGTCGAAAATTATAGGTGGTGGCTGGAAAGATGCAGCCAACAAAGTTTTCTTTCAAAGATGAGTTGTTCTCAAAGAGAGAACCCAGGCGATCCTTGTAATAGGCATATAACTTGGGTGCCCAAGTTGCGAAAACAGCTGATAAGTTGGGTAAGTGTGAGCCAAGTATGTTGCAGGAAAAAGGGAGCATACAGGATGCAAAGAGTGCCAAGCGCTTGAAGGGAGTGCTTGCATTCAGCTCTTCTAATATGGCAGTAGTCTCTGTGCTGTGTGAGTAGGTGCATGGCTTCTTGCGACCACCTCCATGAGATACACCAGATGGGATAGCCGTGAACTTTCCACGCCTATGGATGCGGGATTTCTGTGGAGCTTGCAGGTGGGATCAATTGACTTCCAGAAGCCTTGCAGCCTCTTCACAGGTCTGTTCCCGAGTAGAGTTGTCAGGTTGTCCAGCTAGGTGGCCTATGATGCGGCCCTTGAGATCGATAATTGGCCAAGGTGTTCTGTTGTTTTGTCAGGCACTGAATAGTAGCACAGGGTACCATAGGCTCACATTCCATCCCATTCTTCAACACGAAAGCCTGTCTTCCTAACAATCTCTTCCAGAGTGTAAGATGCCTTTGGAAAAATTTGATGGCGTCCTACAAAGGCAGTAGAAGCAGCTGAACCATTCTCGATATCGAAATTTGCTTGTATACCTCCTTTGATATATTGTTTAAGGTACTTTTTCTGGACAGTAGGCCGAACCTCATAGTCGCCATAGTTGGCGTTGTTTTTCTTTTTCTGATGCTGCTTCTGCCGCTGGATGTGACTACGCTCTTTCATCCGTCTCTTTCGTTTCAAGGTGGACTCTTGGGGGATAGTGTAAGATGTAGCGTGGTTCACCTCCGGCAAGATTGGGATGGTTGATGAAATGGGCTCGGAGAATGTGGGTGTTGGTGAAGAAACACGTGAAGGGACTTGTGAGGGGTTGCGTGAGTTGGGTACGGAAGAGGCAGGTGATGTGAGTGGAGAGTCGCTCTCCCAGAAAGCACGAGAAGAATCAGCCACGGCAGCCGAAAGGAGAGTTTCAAGGTCAAAATCTGGCAACACATTTACAGGCGCGCCTACCCAAGGTGAATATATTTTACTGGAACGCGTCTAAACACCAAGTATTAGTATATGTGGAGTGGGTTTAATGAAACAATACCTGTCGGAAGAATTCAAAAGGTTTCAATTTTGGAACTAAAAAGGGATGGAGTGTTAGACTTGTATGAAAGGAGGCACAACTACATATCACCACGTCATTGCCCACGCCACGAGTATTCCCAGGCTCGAGTATCCAAGCTTTGTGCGCATGACGCGGAGACACAAGACTTAGACCAGAAGACTCACCTTTCATGTTCTTGCCGATGTTCCAAAGGTAGCAACAACAACGGGCCAAGGGTCTACAGAATATGAGCGTGAGTTGGAGTTTTATATCTACGTATGCAAAATCCCGACCTTCATTCACGTCATGTTCAATTAGCTTCAGTGAATCAGATCTTTTCCAAATGGGGTCATGATATTTATAAAACACACCTCTCAAAGAAGCGCAACACATGTTTGAGTTTTCTGGGTGTCCATTCAATCACAATCTGAAAATCTATAGACGTATGGAAGTATCATCTGTAGTGAGCTGGCTCATTGTTGAAGTGGTCTTGGACCTTGACAAAAACTGAGGTCACTCTGCTGGTGGCACGCGCACAACAGCCAAGGTACAATTTTCGAGTAAAAAAAATGCGGTGATGTGGAGGAGGAAGGAGATTATTTTGCTGACTTGCGGTGTATGTCAATGTGCGCAATTTCGAGGCCGAGAATCTTCGTCTTCATTGGAGGGGGTTACAATGAGTTCCTCAGGTTCTGATTTGCTTGTGTGAATTAAAGATTTATAACGTATTCGGTGGAGGCTTAGGGGCGCTTTCGATCCAGAACGTTCTGGGAGAGGCTGTGGAGGGACCAAGCCTGGATGCAAGAACTATGAACAGATCATTTCATCTTTGAAAGAATGTGTTCTCAACCTCGGAACTCAAAGTGTTGTTTCCTTCTCCAGGCTTTGGAGGTATGTATCTACTATCTCCACATGATGTTCTATCAATCGTATGCACATATACACATTAATACATTCATAACGAAAAGTGAAACACATACATAAGGCAAAATGCTCTCCTCCACCCAACTTCCCCTCCTCTCCCTCTCCCCGTGCCCATCTCCCCTGCAACGCCCTCTGCAGCATCACTCCACAGTCCCCTCCCACCCCCTCTCGCCCTCTCGCACCCTGTCCTAGATCTTCAGCCTATATCGCACCCGCACGCACAGGTGTAGGACCGACGAGCCGTCCGCCTCCATCGAAGAAACTTCCTGCTTGATACGCGATGTGACTCTCATTGAAGGGGCACTCGCGGACTCGGAGGTGGAGGTGATTGTAATTGTAATTGGGTAGGCAGCTGCTGCTCGGCTTGTTCTGACTGTCTTGCCGCGTCCCTATCCCCGTTCCTCGGTCGTGTCTCTGAAGGGGTCGTAAGCTCCCCACTCATGTTCGGAGCCCAACTTCAGTAAAACTCGGACTCCTACGCTGCCGCTCCCTACTTTTATGCATCTGTGCTTGACATCCCCAGCCCATGTTCGCGCGTGTGGGTGTAGATGTGTGAGTACATCAGTCTCCTCTCCGACCCTCCACCCGTACCGTATCATCCCGACGACACCACCACCAACACGCTCCCCTCCCCTTCTCCCTGCCCTTGGTCCCCATACAGCCGCACGTGTATTTGAGGAACTGGGCTCGCATCTCGATCGTACCATTCGTCTCCACCCATCTGTGCAGATTGTAGAGACATAGGTGACACCAACCCTCAAATTCTTCCCCTTCTCCCACTCCCCGTTCTCTCCATCCTCATCCTCATCCGGGTGAAGCGGCTCAGGTGTATTATAGCTTCGGCTCGGGTGCTCG
>JAGGAR010008177.1:0-16099 GCA_017657315.1 Termitomyces sp. K1Ag
TGGGGCGCCGTTACCATTACTCGATGAAACTCAAGGCAGGTCCCTACGGATCAGTGTCTGGAGCCCGCAGAGGGCTTACGGTCAACTTACGGTTTCGTCACCCAGAACAAGGATATCAAGGTCTTTATCGAGGAACCTAATGTACGTATATTTCTTCTCTGTTTCATGATTCTGTCTAACGTCTCTCGAGTCTTGAGGCTGCCGTTCACCCTCCCCTATCGCTTCTTCTGAATCCTTGCAAGGCTACTCGAACTTTGGGTAGTTCGCGGGCTGGATGGACAACATTCCCTTGCCCTACATAGCCGATTCGCCGTGGGCGTGTCTATATTCTGCCGACACTTTGGGTATCGAGATTGCTGGTGCTCGAGTTCGTAGCCGTCCATCCTTCATCTTGGATCGCAAGATCAAGATTTTTGCATTTCCAAAAATTCGAACTACCGCTCGAACCTACTGAAGATACGAAACGAACACCAGCGCGTCAAAATCCGCCTCCTCCAACCTATGAAATCCATCCTCCCGCGCCGAACCTGAATTTATACGATATTGGAGGTACAGTATGCTAATGCATCGTATTCAGGACGAGCATCTATGTGTGTTCCCCGGGCCTCCGACCGACAGATTGATGTGGGGGTCACGTCGGTTCTTTTCTGCTTGGCTTGCTTACTTGATCTAAGTATTCGATGTGTTTTAGATTTATCCATTTTAAATGAATCAGCTCAGAGCCTCAGTTCCTTCACTTTCTTGGCTGCAGTGACGAGGTTCTGAGTGTTCGTTTGACAGATTACAGCGAATTAGAGCGTGAGGATCGACTCAACGGTATGTAACGCAGGACGCCTGTCATGGTGTCTTCGAGATCGAGAGCGGCTAATGTAATGATGTGTAGGACATCAACGCTTCCAACCAGCGGAACGGGGTATTGCCTTTTTCTGTCTCATGGCTAGCTCTAGCTGCGCGTCACTGTTGTACGTTTTTCTGCCATGACACCTTAGCGTGCCAGCTTGATTCTCTCTATCGTCCAAAAATTCCAAGGAACGACGAACGTATCCCAAATTTTGGTAACGCCAGCGTAGATCAACACCGGCTCCTCACCCAAAATACTTTGGCAGACGTTTGGACGGAGGATACTTGAGGTCATTTGGCTCTTATTTACGGGATGATTACTGACCTCCCCAGGTACGAGAGCAATAAAATTCTACACAAACGGATGTTGCAAGCCATCTCATCGAACACAGACTTTGACCTTCTATCCTATATACTGCACATTGTTCATTTCCCCCCATGATATTTTCATCCGTACTTCTATCTCGAGATCACCTTCGGTGTTCGGGCATTAGGTTCGAGAATTATTAGCCACCATGCTCTGTAGGCGTATTTCCAATTTTCCATCGGTGCGCTCTTGAAAAAGGTTGCCTGCATGTGAAGTATGGTATGTTTCATAGTTGTGCAATTTTTTCCAGAAAGTATGTACTCATCTATTCTCGTACTTGGAATGAATCAAGTTATTTGGATAAGCCGAACACGTTGAAATTACCAAGTTGGTGAACAGGGTTTCAACAATGGGATGTCCTTGAGGAAAGCTCAGGTTACCCAGGCGAGCCTTTAATGTCAAAGATACGAACATATACATTTTTAAGGCGAGCTGGTACGGAGAAGTGTGGGATAAGGCCCACAATTGGAAAGCCATTCTTAGACATCAAAAGCAGCCTACGCAAAGCTCTGACCTTACGAAGCACTCATATCTATCCTACTCGAAGGGAGTACGACTTCGTCACGAGTGCATAAGGAGGATACGTTAGATGACTACAATGAGATATCGCGAGTGTTGAATTGTTCCACCAACTTATCTCGTCCAACCAAACAAGTCTCCTGAGATGTCCGATGGTAAGAGTAATCTCCAAGATTGAACACCGTTCCTAATATTCAAACCAGGCGTGAGAAGAGGGATCCGTTTGGGAGACGAGCCATTAATGCGACCACGGGCGCTGTCGTCTGACATGATGGAGATTGCTGGCGGAATACCCTGCGTATAGTTCATGAAAAGAAGGAGACTCCCTGGATTCGAATGGGTGGAAAGATACTCGTCCCGCTTCCTGACAATAGTTTGGCGGTGGGAAAGGAGTTCCTTCGCCACGAGAAAACTTAGGAATTCAAGCGTGCGAGGTGATGAGAGACAATGACGCTCTGAGGACGGGTAATGTACATTGTAAATCGAGCAAAGAAACACGAGCGGTCGCAACTCACCGGGTCTGTATGATTTACAGCTATTCCTATGATGCCTCCAGTCATTCAATTGGCACGTCTGGGAACAGTATAGAACCAGTTTACATCCAGTACAACGTTTCATCCGCTTCGATCCTGGCTTGACCTTACACTAATGCGAGATTGGACCTCTAAGTCAGAAAATCTCCCAAGTACTCGGTAATTAAACGCGAATACCTTCTCATAATTGCACTTTGGAACAAAGCGTCCAAGTATGTCAAACTCGGTTTGAATGGCTCGAAGCTGGCGGACTCCCTTCACAAGGCGTAGCCAAGCTGATTGGATCCCTTTGTGTGCGATTTTCATAGATGCGAGCATACGGTCATCGATCTGTTCTGCTAATCGTCGGAGAACGGGTGGATACAGTGTATATGCCAGTAGCTGGTCAAGTAGACTTTCAATACGAGAAGCGAGGTTGTAGTTTGCACTATAGGCCGCAGCATTGAGAACGGACATTAGCAAATTGTATCGGAGAGCATAGATGACCCATGGGTGTCCTTCCGACATCTCGTTTGAATACCGGAGTAGGAAATATAAGAGGATATGAGTACTTTCGCCTATTACTGAGCGTGCTTCTGGTGATGAGTTTCCAGCCGTAGTAGCAGGAGAAGTATGGACGGCAAGAGCTTCAGAGAAAATGGGAATGATGATGTTTGCAGGTAGCGATTTGTAGAATTTTGGACCATGCGTCATGATCTGAAGATGGATGACAACGAGCCCCTTGAAAGTTTGGTCCTGCGCTAGGCCTGAACCAGATCGGATAAAGGTATCAATTGGACGACAGAGTGCAATGGCGGCTTGCCGTCGATCGAATCCGACTGCCTGAACGAGTTCACTGAAGTCCGTGAAAGGTGATCGTATGAGAGAATCAAGAGCTACGGTAGCGTACAACCCTGATGGACCGAAGCTGTCGACGCTGGACCATTCTGTGCGATCAAGATACATCTTGACCACGAGTCCAAGGACGCCCTCTGTTGATGCGACGATCTTGGCAGAACTCTGCTTTTCGGCGATAAGAAAAGAGAGGAGGACTTCGATTGCAATCCGTAGAGGGAGTACAAATACTGCATCGACATGACCATGCTGCTTGTCAAGTACAACATGCTGGTAGAGATAATTCATCCATTTCCATAGCTTCGTCCAGTGAATTTGAAGTAATTCTCTATATTTGTCGGTTGCTAGTTCAAAAGGAAAGGGGGACCACAATCCGATCATGGCAATGCTGACCGTAATGAGCTGATTACGTGTGAGGCTTTCCGAGGGTGTAAGGCTCAATTGGTTCAAGAGGACGCGTAATATTTCCGGGTGAAGGAGCCAGTGTGCTTCATTCTTAGGGAGACTGACAAGGGGCTGTAGATAAATTTCGGGCTGCCTTGCAGCCTTGAAGACGAGGTCCTGAATAAGATGAAGCTCTATTTCGTGATTTTGAGTATATCTGACTTCGATTAAGTACCTGAAGTTTTGGCGGTAGCGGGCGCTGGTCTTGCTGAAAAAAATCAGATAGCATAACGCTAGATTGATGAGAGTTTGAAAAAAGTCTGGCGTGACCAGCCTGTGACTTGTGACACGGTGAAACTTCGTATGTCGGACTCGGAGTCGAATCACTCGATCTTCCTTCGATCGCTCAAGTTAAAGGCCAACAAAAGTCGTCTTGATGAGAAACCTTCAACCATGTTTCGTTGTGAAGATAACCTCTCGATTCGCCCGTGCTTCTGTTCCCTGTCACGTAACAATAAATATTTAGAGCAGTCTTCAGGACTCGAGCCGATATGTTTCTCAAGCACACAGACAGAAATCGTCAAGTTGAACTGAGTGAATCTGCTATCTCAATGTCATTTGATCCATTTCGCAGATCATCTTTCGCACAAAGCTCTTGAGTACCGAAATACTCTCCTGTTTGCCATTAGAATCACTGCCGGTGCGCACGTCAGGACCGCGTGACAGTGCACTCGAAGTTGGCTCACCACCCCTCGATAATACTGCAAGGATTGTCGTTCCCGCATTTCCGCTGAAACGTCGCATCGCATCATCCTCGGGCACCAATTAATTATATACTCTCACTTACCTAGTCAAAGTATGCGTTGCATCTTTGGAGTCAGCGCGTAGCTGTTCTAGCGAAAGCGTGGCCATAATTTCTCAATATCCGACGAAGTCGCGAGTTCCGTCTCTAAGTGGTTTCTGGGCATTCTTAAGTCGAAATTCTGTCAATGGAGCCCAGATGTCCTCCCAATGGCGTTGAAATGGGTTCGCGGATAAGCTCCAGGGATGCGAGTAAGTTCAGGTCAAGATAGACGGGAAAAGATAGTGGAGGAAAAAGAGATTCTCACATTGAGTCAACCTTTCTCGCGACCGTAATCTGGCCACATTCCAAAGCTCTCGCAGCAGAAATAATGCCATCGTTCAGCTTTGTAGGCGGAGTGCTCCCGAACATACAAAGTTTTCGGTGAGAAAAGAAGGACCAGAGGCGAAGGGGAGATAATGGACGATATGCGCGGAACCCCTCTGAGAAAAGGTTGGGAAAAGAGATGAGCAAGAGGTATTAAGGTGATACCGAAAAAGAAAAAGTAGGAAGAGTAGCTGGCAATGGAGACTCAAGAAGAGACGAAGATCAACACTTACACTCTGAAGGATATTTTTGCGCGCTGATTTTGGTCGCATTCGTATCCCCTGAACGGCTCGGAGCGAGTGTAGCCTGTATATTGACGGAAGAAGGTCAAGGCTTAATAAACGGCCAAGTACACTCGAGAACGATGTTGCTCGCGGGAGGTATAGCCTAATCCTAGAAAGAAATTTCTACCCAAGAAATGCGCTGGGAAGATGTATGTTTGTGACGGAAAAGCTTTCCAAAACACACGAAATGAGTTGTTCAACCCAGCGAAAATAGTACACCCCTCACCGGCGAGCAAGTGGAAGCTGCGCATAGAGACTGATCTTTGAGAAGATCATGTCGTATGAAGGTCGATGTCAAACTGCGCTGGGCACACAAATTTGGCTCACGGTGAGATCACAGGAACGCGGAGGCCCAGTTCTGCGAGCTCATGGGCGTTTGATTTTGCGAGTATCAACGTTGAACGAACATATGTTTGTCCCACCCTTGTTGAACCAAACATCTTGTTACGGTCCGGGCTCCGCATATTGCCTTTCTCAGATTTTCACCCGTCAACGCTCTCGCAATGAAGTGTATGCGGTGACTGTGTGCCACATCCGTACGCGTCACCCTCAATGGCTATCCTTTGTACACGACTTGCGATCTGGAGCTAGCTTGATTCTTCCGTGGAGTTCCTTGACACCGCAATCCAACCACAATCTGTACGTCCTTCGAGATTCCTGGGAGCCCAGAGTAGACAGCAGTTCTCCATTTCAAGCGTTTTAGTTCCTCTAAATTGGCATACGGAGAATGTAACGATGCTTAATTCTACTCCTTGTTCTCATTAGTCGTCAAGCTGGAAACCATTGTGCCTTTGGCCGTGAGTTGGATGACCTGCACCTTCATTCAAACGTACTCCGCAACCCATGTCCCGCTTACCTTCACTATAACTTCCACCCAGCTGAAAGCATGCTGGATGTGAGGATCTATTCGATCCTGGTCCTCGTCTTCTCCTAGGAACCCGTGTACGTTTTACTCTTATGCTGCTTTTTCAGGAGATGAAATACTTCCATCCCTAGCCAGAAATGGACGCTTGCTACATGTACGACGAGACTATCTCGTTGCTTAGCACCATTTCTTCCTCCTTGTCTTTTTTTTTTCAGAGATCACCGATACATTTTCATTGTGCATAGAAGCAGACTCCTTAGACTCGAAATATTGACTTGTTGAGTGCATTTGACTCGAGACCACCATGCCGCGCTCGAAGCATGTTCGGTTGACGCGACCTGCCGTCATGTTCTTATTCATAAACGGGGAACGTGATCGGCTGGTATATGCCCTATTCATCCTCTGGTGTCTTCAGTACTCAAGAGTGTTCCATCTCCATTTTCGGGCGATTCCTGATCGTTGTTCAGGTACACGAGTAGATCTTTTTGACTGTGCCTCTAGAGATCGATCATATCTACTCCAGTATTCTCATTCCAAGACGGTCTCGCGTTTCGTGAAAATGTGTTTACGCATATACTCTGCAGACTTTGTGCTCGATTCCGAATTCATCAATGGGCGTCGCAACAACTCATGGCCTCTCTTCGAACTTATCAAGGAAGTCAGAATACAGTTATATCTACTTTGCTTCGCGGTGCACGCCTGGATTCAAGCGATTTCCTTATCGTCAGTTCGCAAACAAAAGGCATAAGACATCGGAAAGGAGGGAGCTTCACCTCCACTATAACTGAGATGGGACTCGGAGTGCGCAGCCATGAGAATCACTGGTAATTGTAGAGATGGCTATTCTGCTGCAATAGGGTGGTACTGACAATAATCGGGAACAGCTGACCTCCAGGCAAAATCACCACCTGACCTTGTAGTCTAGACTTTCAATCAGAAATATATTGATCAGTATAGATCATGGACTCGGAGCGTCAGACAATAATCGACTGAATGTGCTCAATACAATTTGGACGAGTGGAAGAAGTCGTTAGTATATTTTCTGCGTTCTCGTTAGGCGCCATTAACCCACACTATTTGGACGAATGGAAGAAGTCGTTAGTATATTTTCTGCGTTCTTGTTAGGCGCCATGAACCCACACTATCTTCTGTCCTTCTGATGTTTCAGATCAAGAGCGAATGGCTTAGAAAGGTAAAACGAGGATGCTGTCAAGTGCTGACGGAAGAAAGGTCCGGGGGACAGATGGAAAGGTGGTAGATGTTTGGGCCCTAAGTTAACCACCGAATATGACCTTCAGGAGCAAGCTGTGATCGCCGCCTCTTCTAAAGACTAAGAAAGGATGGACCATTCGTGTGTGATGCCCAGGATGGATCGGAAAAATAAGTTAAGGAGATGTTGACGCGGATCGGCCGAGCAGACAACAAAAGCTGGAGTTCTAGGGAAATTTTCAGCAGTAGCTGCGTATATAACTTGCGGTACTGATAAACAGTTGGTCTAACCGCATTCTGACACGCTCAGAAGCTTATTCAGCTGGGCGCTGCTGATCTCCACACCACAGAATTTACCGAAGTTGGAGAAAATCATTGGTCCGTAGTCATCGGCTTCAATGGGATCCCATGGCTTGCTGGCTGATAACTTGAGACGTCTGGTTCTGTGATCCTTCCGTAATCCCTCGAACGTCCATTCTGTATTATCAAATTACATACTTTCTTTGAACTACGATATCAATCAAGCTCTTGGACATAATATCGTAACCTCCCAGCAACAGCTGCAGTTTCGACGGGATCCTGCGGCATATGAGGTGTGTATCGTTCCTAACATCTTGAATGTACGAAATGACTCACGGAACATTTACTAGTACGATGAATGACATTGTGTACGTCGTCCAGGGATTATATTTTAACTACTAACAAATTTTCCGTGGGTGTGCGCATATCCAATACAGAACAGGATTAGTTGGTTATGAGCCAATCGGTCAAGGTTACCTCCACACCGAGATGTGGAGCCTAAACACCAATGACACGAGGAGAGGTGATGTTAGATGGTCAGATGCTAGAAGGAGATCACGGCGTACATGTAGATTTTGACAATAGCATCCGTGGACTCATCAATAGCTCGGCCTTGAGCTTAGAAAGCAGTATCAGTATTTTGAGTGAAAATTGATGCATATATAGAAGATAACGAGAACGTCGAGATTGCGATTTGCCTTCTGAATGATGTGCCGCAATGACAAAGTTCTAACTTTGTCTGATTACCCCTGTGCCCTGGCGCGTTCTCCATTGAGTTATGAGACACTTCCCATGACATCCTGGCAACATTCAATCAAGATCTCGGCGTAGTGATGATCTGTCGACCGTTCCATCATGATTGGTACTGAATTGAAGTACCTGGGGTCCGATAAATGATGCATAGTCAACGATGGCAGCCTGAATGTGAAAAAAAAAAATAACGAGAAGTATGCCAATTGAAGGGTTTTTGAAGATCGGGAGCAATCGTGAGACCACGGTAAGTATTGAAGGTCTGACAGGCGAAACGTGGCCAACGGAACCAAACGAGATTCCTGAAGTTTAAGGATTAGATGGCGAAGAAATGTTAGAGAATGGACACGCTCGCGATATCGACAGATGATATTCGCGGAAGTCGTATCACATTGAAAGCGTGGTACCAAGCTGGCCCAAGCAACGCCATGACTCCGTAGAGACGCGATCAGCAGTCCGGCAGCTCACACAAGTCTCGACAACGGAAGAATTGAACAGTATAATCGGAAGAGCAGGGACCGTGGGAGTAGCAGATTCTGTCGTATCAGGTGGAGTATGTCTGGTATCACCTGCTGAAATGCCCCTGTGTACCATCTCACGCGACGTCACGACGGCTCCGCATTCAAGATGATCGGGTGGAGCCGTTAAAAATGCACAATGACATCTGAGGCGATGAGTGTGGAGTGAGAAAAGGATCAGACATGATTGGAAGGTGGTGCTGACTTGCAAGAATCAGAATGTTATTCAGGCTGGAGAGGAATGAATGTATAACGCGTTGTTGCGACGATACGTTAGAACGGAGGGAACTTTACGGCATCCGTGTATCCAAGAAACAAAGACGTCCCTCCATGCGGTGACGTGACACTTGAAACAAGGATAAAATATAGAGATTTAGTGGACCGACACCAAAGAATTATCATTACCATCATCCAGGCCATTCAGTGTTTACGGGGACAGGTCCTATCAATCTCCGCCGATAGGGAGGATATTGTACAGTGCACAAAGATCGACCGATGGAGGTGCCCCGGGAAAATCGGCAAGGTGGCGGTAGAGAAGCTGATGGAAGCTCGCCATCGCGACAGAGAAAGGAAATTCTAATCGACGCGGGAACTATCGCTGTACTCCGGTACGTGCTGTGGCGACGGAGTTGGCCTCATGTGGGCTGAAAGCCGCGAAAATAGGCGGCGGAGCTTAGGCCGCGAAAGGGAGAGCATGCAGAGAATTATACATAGCAAGCGAAACCGGATCCTCGGAATGGACGTAATATGGACGAAGGCAGAGGGAAGCTAGAAGACGTACGAAGGTAAGCTTAAATGAAGTACCTTTGAGTTTCTAAATGAACTTTTTGAGGCGACGAATAATGAATGGGTCGGAAGCGTCGTGTTTGCGTTTCGGTTATTATGGTTGGTCTGATTGGCAAAACGAATGTTATCAGCTTCGAGATTCACGATGACGTGAAACCTTGGCAACTCACATGGTGCCAGAGAACGAGGCGAAATTGTACCTAATTTCAGAGCGCAGGAAGGCAGTTAAATTTCGAACTGGAAATATGCAGGGCTAATTCAACATCGCAAGTGGGAATCTAAACGGAACATCTGAAACTGAGCCCTTCCAAAGTAAATCGCGAGGCAATCAATCATGTCCTCGCCTTGGCGGAACACGATATACGTTGGAGCCTCAAAGTTGAGAGCCAAAATTTGTACGTCGACTGAGGTTCGGAATACAGGACTTCCACATTAAACAAATACGATGGCAAGGAGCTGTACAGGCGAGTCAATACAAGATAAATGAATCGAAGCCTACGGCACATAAGCTGGGTACTGTCTCAATTAGCTGTGTTCTTAAGAACGGTCGCGCATGGCACCTTGGCGAACGATGGAACTCTGTTAATCTCGGGCTTGTGAGCTGTAACCGATGCCTACATAGACGTTGTCGAAATGCATGATAGTCCAGCCTTAGGGTTTTGAGAATGAGGATGGATGAAGTCAGGGGTGGACGTACCTTTGTTCGAGCTCGTCATTTGAAGTGAATAGAAGTCCACGCGTAACAATAAACCAATCTGGCTATAGTACGAACCAACGTCGTGCTTTTACAAAAGCTCACAAATCGTCCCTTTGCGCACGGAAGAAACATCGAAATCCCTGGTTCACCAGCCGCAGCCGATACCTCCATAAATTGGGATCTTTGCGGGCAGACCGGAGGATCATATGTTGAGGGCTGTGCGGATGGAATCCCGGAGGGTTGGCCTCCATATTGACGAAGATAGTGATGGCGGAGACCCAGGATAGGGAAGGCGACTGCTACGATCGCAGGCGTAAGTACTAAGCTCATGATCAATAAGATGATACATACAAGTACCCGATTTACTCTCGAATTATAGATGGGAGACCATATTGAAAGAGTCGGCGGTGATCACCTGTTCTACGGAGCATTAGAATCGAGGGTGGGGAAGGTGAATTGGAACGTACCTTGAAGGAGAAGAGGATTGCTTATATCGCGAACGTAAATAATACGTCGATGATTTATAGGCTGATATCATCGAGGGTCCATCTTACGAAGCGTTGGAATCGAGGACGGAGGAAGTGAGGGAGAACGTATCTTGAAGAAGCAGGGGACTGCTACGATGGCAGGCGTAAGTACTGAGTCGATGCTTTATGACTCACCGAGTGCGCCATCACTCTTGAATTAGAAAATGGATATTGAAAGAACGGAAGCGGTTATAAACCTGTTCTACGGAACACTAGAATCAAAGATCAAACGACGAAGATGGAGAAAGTCAGCACGAATGTACCTTGAAGAGTCATTTTGCCAATTGGCGATACGTGGAATGCCCAGATAAAGGGGGATATTACCGGTATTATAAGTAAGATAGTACCGGAGTGTGCACAGCGCCGTTGCTTACTTGTCCAGCTGCGGGAAAATCGGAGTCCCATAGCGTTTCAGATATCGACCGGTAAGCCCGCGAACGAATGCCGAGTCTATTGCAGCATATAGAAAGTGTAGACTGGGCGAGTGCCGGCGTGAATCGATGAAGTCGAGTTGGAAAACGGTGAATGGTATGAAAAGGGCCGAGGAACGGTGATCACCTGGCCTACCAAGCGTTTGAATCGCGGATGCAGGATGTAAATGAGAAACGTACCTCGAATACTAAGCCTACCAGCGAGAAAATCAAAGTCGATTGGCGATAGAGTGGATGGCGGGATGCCTGAATACAGGTGTTACTATTGATGCGATCTAATAAGTAAGTAAGGAGATATGGAGTGCGCTCGGCACCGTTACCTGAGGCTCGATAAATTGCGAGAGATCCTGATCCTGGAAGTGCAGACGCACAGGGAGAGCTAACCTATGTAAAACATATGTCAAACTTGAGGTCGATGGGAAAAGTGAAGGGAACGCACATAAGTTTCACTTTCCAGGCGAGAGAATCGCAGTCACGTATCCAAATATCAAAAGAACCCGCGAACAAAATGGAGAATCCACGGGGCAAGTGCTAGCGGCCGATCGATGGAAGGTCTAGACTGGGCAAGCGTGAGTAAGGCCTAAGTCGATCTCGAGTCCGAAGATAGCGAACAAACCGAGGCGCGGTGCGAGAACGTAGCCCACCAGCGAGAGAATCGGAGAATAGGAGTCTAGACTGGGTGTGAAATGGTGTTGAAGAGCCGAGGTGTTATAATATAATAACGTACTTGTTCTTTGGAGTATTGGAATGGAGGATGGAGGAGAACGAGAATGCACACGTAGTCCAACACTGACCGCGAGAAAATCGGAGTCGAGGAATAGTGAACATTGAAAAACGTAGCCAGCCCACCAGCGGGAAAATCGGAGTTTTGAATTCATGGGGACTAGCTGAGCGTGAGTAAAGACGTAAGTAAGTAAGTCGCATCTCGTGCTCAAAAAATGACAAGTGCATAGATAGACTGATAATTCTCAAATGGTGGGTCCATAGCCTAGCTTCTGACGGGAGAGAGAACGCGGCCTACCAGCGAGAAAATCAGAGTCCTGGATCCATCACTTCAAAGTGTCCAGTCCACGGAGCCAGCGCTAGCGGAATTCTAGACTGTGTAAAAATGGTGTTGAAGGGCCGAGGCTTGGCGGTCACGTACTTGGTCTTTGGAGTCGAGTCAAATCGAGGATGGAGTTGGTGAACGAGAACGAGGACGAGAATGGAGTCCACCACTGACGAGGACAAGCGAGAAAATCGGAGTCGATCAATAGTGAACGTTCCGTGCGCTCTTGGTCTGGACCTCTGGACGACGGGGTTACGGATCAGAATAGAAAGAATGGAGAGTGGACGACAAGGTAGCGAGCGCACCAGCGGGGAAAAAAAATCGGAGTCCTGCATCATCAAATATTAACGGAACTCGCGAACGAACAGTCCACGGGCTCTGCAATAAAAACGGAAGTCTAGACTTTGTGTAAGATGCTGAAAGAGCCAGAGGTGGTGGTAATAACGTACTTGGTGTATGGAGTATTGAAATGGAGGACGAAGGAGGAGGAGCACAAGAACGTGCAGTTGAGCAGGGAGAAAATCGGAGCCACTGAACCCGCGAATGAACTGTCGACGCGCCCACTGCTAACAGAAGTCTAGCCTGTGCACAAAAATGGTGTTGAAGGGCCGAGGCGTGGCGATCACGTACTTGGTCTATGGAGTAACTGTATTGGAGAGGACGGAGGTAAACGAGCACGAGAACGAGAACGTAGTGAGTCCACGACTGACCAACGAAAAAATCGGAGTCGATCAATAGCGAATGTTGAACGTTGAACGTCTTCAAGGTGGTCCAGCGTACCCACCCCAGAGTCCAAGCGTCCAATCTCTTTGCGCTCTCGGTCTGGACCTCTGGAGTTAGAAATTCCAAGAACAATAGAGAGAGTGAATGAGAACGTGACCTACCAACGAGAAAGAAAATTGGAGACCTGATTCTCTAGATCAGCAGACCTCGCACGAGCGGAAGTCTAGACTTTGTGTAAAAATGATGTTGAAAGAGTCGAGGGGGTGGTAATGACGTACTTGGTCTATGGAGTATTGGAATGGAGGACGGAGGAGCACGAGCACGAGAACGTGCAGTTGAGCAGGGAGAAAATCGGAGTCCGAGTCACTGAACCCGCGAATGAACTGTCGACGCGCCCAGTACTAACAGAAGTCTAGATTGGGTGTTAAAAATGGTGTTGAAGAGCCGAGGCGTGGCGATCACGTACTTGATCTATGGAGTAGAATCGACGATGGAGTTGGTGAACGAGCACGGGCACGTAGTTCACGACAAACCAACGAGAAAATCAGAATCGATCAATAGTGTGAACGTTGAACGTTGAACGTCTTCAAGGTGGTCCAGCGTACCCACCCCAGAGTCCAAGCGTCCAATCTCTTTGCGCTCTCGGTCTGGACCTCTGGAGTTAGAAATTCCAAGAACAATAGAGAGAGTGAATGAGAACGTGACCTACCAACGAGAAAGAAAATTGGAGACCTGATTCTCTAGATCAGCAGACCTCGCACGAGCGGAAGTCTAGACTTTGTGTAAAAATGGCGTTGAAAGAGTCGAGGGGGTGGTAATGACGTACTTGGTCTATGGAGTATTGGAATGGAGGACGGGAGGAGCACGAGCACGAGAACGTGCAGTTGATCAGCGAGAAAATCGGAGTCGCTGAACCCGCGAATGAACTGTCGACGCCCCCAACGCTAACAGAAGTCTAGATTGGGTGTTCAAAATGGTGTTGAAAGGTCCGAGGCGTGGCGATCACGTACTTGGTCTTTGGAGTCGAGTCGAATCGAGGATGGAGTTGGTGAACGAGAACGAGAACGTACTCTCGGTCTGGATCTAAGAACAATGGAGAGTGAACGAGAACGTGACCTACCAACGAGAAAATTGAAGCCCTGATTCCCTAGATCAACAGAACTCGGGCGAGCGGAAGTCTAGACTGGGCGTGAAATGGTGAACGAGCCGAGGGGGTGGGGTGATAACGTACCTGGTCTCTGAAATATTGGAATGGAGGGAAGAGGAGCCCTCCTCGATCCTTGATCCTCCGAGAATCGATCCTATGAATGAGAACGCTAACATAGTCCGCCACGCCATTGATCCGCCAGCGAGAAAATCGGTGTCGATCAAGGAGTGTTCAATCTACGAGATCAGCGTACACGATGCGATATCCAGAGTGCAGAATTCAGAGTCCAGAGTCTAAACCGAGATCGCACGGAACGTGGAACGTGGACAGTGGAGAGTGGAGCGTGGAGGCTGTACACCACGAGATCGATACTCGAACCTCGGTATCCCAACAACTTACAAGACGTGAAACTCAAAACGCGAAACTCAAAACTCAAAACTCAAAAAAAACAAGAAAACAAGAAAACAAAGAAAGAACGAAACCAGCGAAACAAAAAGAACGAAATATCCGGTGAATAGATAAATTGGTGTAGGGTGTCGATTGTGATGGGGATCTGATAAGAGCTGAGGTGCTGTGAGCTGTGAGCCTTGAGACGTTTGAGATGCAGGAGACGGGGAATACATACAGGTAAGTCAAAGACTGGGGACGTCGGTGAGTGTGGAATCGGCGAGTCGAGGAGGCGTTTGTTCCGTGATTGTCTGATTGTCAGGTGTAGATGGCCTGCTATGGAGATCAATCGAATCAATCGGGGGCTGTACGTGTTTGTGTTCGAAGGGGGTATGTATGTAGGGTGTGATGGATGGGTATTCCGTGATGGCGGGGTATGTGGTGAGGTGAAGGGCGTGTACAACGAGGTCATGAATCAATTTTTTCGTATATGTAGGCTTGAAAAGGAAATAGGATGGCTTGATATGTATATCCTGGATGAATGAACGTGGTACGTGCGTGGGGAGGGTGTACGATACATGCATGGAAGAAGACTATCGATATCGATGAGTACGTAGGTGTAATTACCATCGAATATTGTGGTGCATAGTGTGATATATGGGTGAGCCCGATGATACCGCAGGATAATCCGGGGATCGGACCGGGTGTGTGGTGTGGGCGGGGGGTCGTTGTTCGGTGCTTTGTGCTTTGTGCGTTCTGCTGTATGTAGGATTCAGACGCTGTGGACGAGACGTGGGGATGCGGGGCAGGGCGCGGGAGGTACGGGATAGGATTGGAATTGGAAACAAAAAGGTACGATGGGAATACCGGGAGGAGGGAGGGAGGCAGGGGCCGTGACACCGCCACCCAGGGGCAGAGTAAGCCTCGGGCGTCGACGTGCATGGGAGGAATTTTCGATGGGGTGTATGTAAATGGTTCCTGTGAATCGCGTTGGATTGTAACGTAATAGCGGATGTGAGTGGGGGGTTTTGGAGTTGAATGGATTGGAAGGTAAGTAAGTAGAGGAGGTATCGGTGCCGGTGTGGTGGTGGGGGATGGAGAGGGGATGTGGATAAGGTTTGGGCGGAACAGGAAGCATGTGGCCTAATGGGGAGGAGGCATGGAAGAGGACAAATGCGAATAATTTTTTTGATTGGGTTGATTGGCGGGGATTAGGAGGCGGGAGGATGGGGAGGGGGGTGTCTGGCAGCGAGGACTAGCAGAGAGAGTCTGGGATTACAAGACTGGGATTAGACGACGCAGACACAGAGACTGGCGCTCAACAGGGGAAGACGGAAGCAGACCCAAAAGAGCGGAACAAGGTTGAAACTCCGCTGTGCCTGTGAGTTGATCAGGCACCTATATACAGGCGTGTCTTTTTCTTTTTGCCCGTTTCATGGAGCGCAAATCGTCCCCTGAACCTGGCACAGGCACTCAGTCCTCCCTCCCCGCCGCTGCCGCCCACGACGACCACACCGCTTCCATGGCCGCCGCCGCCGCCGTCGAGCCCGCCCAGGCCGCCAACAAGCGCTACCGCCCCGCACCCGCCAAGACGTTCCAGTGCAGGGGCTATGGCGACTGCCGCATGGTCTTTTCCCGCAGCGAGCATCTTGCGCGGCACATACGGTGCGTGGTGTCTGAACTGGGCCAACTTGTGACTGACTTTTAGAAGGAAACACACGGGGGAACGGCCGTTCACGTGTCACTGCTCGAAACAGTTCTCGCGGCTGGACAACCTGAGGC
>JAGGAR010008178.1:0-11748 GCA_017657315.1 Termitomyces sp. K1Ag
GAGTCTGTAGAACTATTGAATGAGGCAGATAGTAATTTTTTGATTTTCAGAATTTTTGAACTGTCACAAATACGTGCAGACATCATTTTCTGAAAGCTCTGTAGCTTTTTTGGATCATGCAATGATGCATCACCTAGGCTTTAGCCAACCTCTAACCTGGCCTCTGCGTTGCATTCGTCACTATATTCACAACACTCGCCTGCTCAATATGAAGAAATTCTTGCCTCCCCACGTTGTGACGTTTTTCGGATCCGAGACGAACCTTGTCGTCAGAACCACAACCATAGGAACACCGCCCATCGCCTCTCATGTTAGGACGTTGTGAGGATTGACCACTCAGACTCTCAAAATCTCAAACTACTCTGGTCTTGTTGAGGACAGACTCCACGGACCGCTCTTGGAATTGCCGCTCCGCGCCATCTTGTCCTCTATAAAATCTTGCGGACCTTGACGACTATGGGAAAGCACGAGAACGGGTGGACAGCTTCGATCATGGTTAAAGGTGGATATCGTTGTACTTAAGCTTGAAAGTGAAGCTCCGCGTCAGTGGTGGCTCATGGGCTTTTATGGCGCCCCTCCTAGATCAGCCCTCCCTGCGTACGTATGCCGTGTGGCCAACTACCTAAGAACAAGATACTAGCGAATTTAAATTTGCGTGACTATGTCCTCCAGGTACACCTCTACCTGATTCCTTGATTGCAACTAATGACGTCTTCATCTAGTCCTCACGAAGTCAAATCTACGATGTTCAATAATGATGTCGGTGTTCAAACGATTGAAACGAAATGCGGCCGATACGCAGGGTGGTCCCTAATAAGATGTCCACTTTGTACTTTACCCCTCTTGTTCCGATTTGGGATCGAAGTTCAAATGTTCATTGTGCGTGTTCGGTCCACATTCATTTTTGGAAAAGTCGAATTCCGATGCTGAGTCTGCCATGTCTTTACAGATATCCTTTTCTTCCTAATGTACATTATTCAGATTTTCTGTCTCCATCGGCAGCTACCAACCGTGAGTGCTGTATAAAGAAAGGCAATAAGGTGTGATTTCCTTTTTTGGTGCACCTTATGTCTCCAAAGTCTTGAGACTTGGAACGTCGACAAACCCCCATATGGATCGTCTTGTATACATGAATGTATATGAAAGGCCGAAATGTTTTCAGGTGCCCAATACACCAATACGAGTATCATGTGAGTACGAAGCGGCCCAAGATCCTCATGAATTAACTCAGTATAGACAGATGTCATCCATGCCAGATCGCCCACTCATCTCATTCCCAGGGCGACCGCAGGAAATCACGATTCTACTGGGTCTTACTTCATCGGCCTCTGGTAAAGATGCTGTTACGCGGGTGCGTGAGGTTGCACGCATGTTCGTGGATCCCAGTCGACCCTTTAAAGTTATTGGGAAGTTTTATGATCAAAACTGGGTGCTGGAGGACGGTTTTCGTGAGCTTGGACGGCTATTCAATGCTCTTGGAGTGACAGAGCTGGATTTCCGTCTATGGTCTGATGTTGCTTTGCAACTACCGAACGTGGAACTACCTTTTGATCTTCAAACTTCTCCAGTCATACCTCTAGATGCTTTGACCAACTTACGTTACCTCACATGGGTTGGCCATCCAAAGCAAATGGTTTCGTCATGGCTTCCTCTTACCCCGTCGCTCCTGTGGAACCTCGAGAAGCTCGATATGACTTGCAACATCACGCGTGACGACTGTGTATACCTCCTATCCCATTTCCATCAGCTGAAAACCTTCTCTTTGAAGTTCATTCGGCGATCTTCAATGTCCGAGTCGGTGTACCCACCGATAAATCATCGTTCCAAGAAACATTTGGTTTCAGCTTTGAGGAGCCTCTCAATCTTTTCTGATGAAGACATTTGCCCACTTTTCGACCACTTTTACTTCCCATCCCTTCGTCGACTTAAGCTTTCACTTGACCATACCTTCCGTCAAGCAAATTTCCAAGACCTTGAAAGTTTCAGCTGGGAAAATCTTGAAGAATTCGTGATCGGAAGTGATATGCAAGATACAGATTGGGAAAGTCTCCGTCTCCTTTTGAGCCCACAAGCAGTGTTTCAGACCTATAGGAGTATGACATATACCTATTGGACATGGATAGTTGAATCTGATAACGTTACAATACCGTAGCTATTCATTCTATGCTATCATTGTATCATCATCATTGTTATTGTCAATTTTTTTTGTTAATTCGGACCATGTTGTGTTGTGGGAATAATTGGCTCGCTCTATAGTCATAGTGAACAATACTAATATTTACTCTCATTGTATCTTTTTTGTCTTGAATGAGGGCAAACACTTCCATATAAGAAGCAAGTACTGGCATTTGTCCTCGGAAAGTCATCGCGCCAATCTTATCAGCCTATTTCTTCCTTGCATTTACGGAAACAAGGTACTTTTCTTCTCCCTACCAGCCTCACGCATTTGACCCTGCAATGTTAACAGATGTTCCCGCGTTCCAAGCTCACTTCTGTGATAGCAGTTTGTCTTGCAGTTGCAGCCACCGGTGTCTGTTTATATCACTATAGCCGGGGTATTTCAGACCAGCGGACTTCCTACTCTGCCGGTCATGTTCAACCAGACCGTCAATATCTCAGGAATCATCCTGATAATAGTGTGCAACATGATGATGATGAGAGCAAAGATGTCTCTCCGGATTCTCAATCATCACCTAGCTCGGCTAATGATCAATCCAATGTCAACGTTCATGATCATCCTACAGAGTTTGAAGATCACCATGACGAGACAGCCGCTGACAACGCTTCAAAAATTGCCTCTCGTACCCCCTCTGTCTCGGACAGCGAAATCTATGGTGATTCGTCAGAAGACGAAGGTAGCAGTTCTGAAGATGATCAGGTCTCTGCTAACAATGCCCCTTTGAACTTTGCTCCCCATGCATACGCTTCACAGGCAGTCTCAGCTCTGTATCTCCAGGATCACGATGACAAGACTGTTGAAACTCAGTCTTCATCTGCTTCTTATCTCCCATCTCAGGCACACGATCCTTCCGTCAAGTTGAGGGCTTCACCTCGTACATCTCAACGAACCCTTCAACTTCGTCCCAAATCAGCCCAGGGCCCTGCTGCAGATGTATGGGATAATACTGACATCAACATCCTTCACAATCCTCTTACCATCTCTGCTCAATTCCGATATCATTCCAGTGGTAGGATCGATATGGTTTTGGTCGTCGGTGCTACGAATGATCAAATTCGGACAACTATCAATTTGCTTCAGGATCTCCAGACTCAAAAAGGAGAACCATTCACAGTCGTTGCTATCTTTAATGAGGAAATACCTTGGACGGTTGACAATCTATCGGTATTTCTTGTGGGATTGGCAAGACTTTGGGATAATGATCATCATACATGGTGTCAATCGATATCCATACAGTTGCCAACTGTACCATTGGACAGTGCGGCCACATTACAACCAACACAGCCGTCACTGCTCCCGGAATATCTAAAAGCCGTGTTTTGGGGAGGTCATCGCGATCAACTCCATCATTTTTTCCCCCAGGAAGGCCAGCTTTCGATTAGGACTCTGATTTTGCACTGCGAAATGTCTAAGCCTGACTGTGAATTTATCCTTCATGCGGGAAGGACCACTCTTAGGCAGTTTAAGGTCCACTATGTACGAGATGGTCTCGAAAACCTCTTCCCGCGCCATGAAGGAAATATGTGGGATGAAATGTCAGAGTTGGAGTCCTTGAGTATTGTTGGCAAAGAATGTCACGTCGCTGACCTCGTACAGACAATTTTCTATCCTCGGCTCCGGGAGCTGCATATTTCACATTCAGAACATGACGTTTTCGAAGTGCAGGATTACTTCGAATATATAGACCGCTGGGAACTCCGGAGCACACAAATACACTGCGCAATGACACCCGATCAGGAACTCTGGCTTCATTCTGGTCGTGGTCCTCATGACGTGGGGTTCTATGTAAATCCGAGACACGATACTATAGATTTTACTTTCCCATCGCCGGTAGTCTTTTGATCGTTCTTTTTTCCTTCATTCACGAAATCTGACCACTGGTGTGTCTACAAGTATCCGATTCTTTTTCTCGGTTGATACTCGCTTCATAATAATACTGCATTACAACGATTTACCCACCGCACCACGATCATGATCATGATCATGATGTCAATAACTCTGAATTCGTCACTACCAAACCTCGTCTTTCCCAGCTCAAGCTCAAGCTTGCGCAAGCCAATGTTGCTACTATTCCGACCAGAACTTCTCCCATTCTTCTCTGACGTATTACCCCACCAAGCCCCCAACCTGAGCGAGGATTATGTACTTCGTTCAACTTGAAGTCGTCCTGGTCCGACATAAGGGTACACACATCTACATTCTTCTAGTGGTAGAGCATGGATTGCAGTAGAGTTCATCGTTATCGGCATCTTTCGGGACTCTAGAGCAGATTTCCTTGATTTTGCTTTCACCTTGATGTAAGTTGTCAATGTCCACTGCCTGCTTGGCCGACTGAAAATTGAAAAAAGAAGGAATTCTCCAACGATGAACTTATGGGAGTGGGACCATTACTGTTTACGTGTCTAACAGTTACTATCATATTCCGCACTCGCCGCAGCCGCCTCCCTCCTCCCACACCTCAACCTTCCCTTTGCTCTTACCCTCCCCACATCCGTCCACATTCGTGTGCGCTTGGTGTATCATGCTCCCTCGTTCCTTCTCTTCCCTTCCCCACTCTCTCCACTCTCACCGATGCAAAGATCGATATTGATAACGTGGTCAACCGCTTTGAAATTTCGGACTTCATCTGCGAATTTGGTGAATGCGGAGGTGGTGGGGGGGAGGAGGTGGGAGGTAATAGAGGCAGAGGAGCGGGAGCAGGGAGAGGGAGAGGGAGAGGGAAAGGGAAGCATGGCCCACACACCATCAAGCAACGGAGAGATGACAGCGAGGGTTGCGTATGACGAGGAGAGCCGGTGCACGCCGTGTGCGGACATTTTGTGCTGTGCTATGTATGGCGGGTCAGTGTAGGAGGGGTCGATATTCAAGACACGCGTTAAGAGCCCGAATGGCGTCTTTTCCATCATTCTCGCCTGGGTCGTAGCCATCCAGGTGTGCATACCTCCTTCGTCTTCCAAACTTCCTAACTCATCCGCCGATATAGGGCGTTCACCACCTTTACGTCCTTCTTCCTCCTCACTATCCCTGCATGCCCACAATCATTCCCCAACACCCATGCAAAGCGGGCAACCTTCCTAGGCGTTTCGTCAACCTTGCTCGCTACAATACAGTACGCACTGCAGTTGATTCATACATGTCGAGCCAAGATCATTGGCGCGGTGAGTATACTCTGTATTAATGGTGTTGAGTATTGCGTTACGGTAAGCTACTTTCACGCGTCTCTTACCTTGCATTCCGTTCTGATGTTGCTGCCCCCTTCAGACCTGGTATGAATTGGACTCGTAACTAGTGTGACAGCATTCAAGTTATTCTTCAACTGAAAACTCACAATGGGCATCTTGTGTTAACTGGATTATGCTTGCGCGTTTCAGGCAGGCTCCTTCCTCGCCACATGTTTTCGTTTTCCACTTCCGCCAGTGCCGGCTTGGCCTCGATGAGCTCGGTAACCCAATCCATGTTATATCAGTCTAGATCGATACTCCAGCTTCAGGTACGGTTGTTGAGAGAGGCGATGGAGATGTGCCGGGTCTAGTGACGATGGAGGAAGAGGACCTCAGGGTGGTGAGAGTTGTATTGGCGAAAGTCCTCGAGTCGGCGACAGACTTGGATATTAGGGCTGTTACGGGCAGCGGAGGTGCCTAGTGAGGAGACGCCGTTATTGGGGAAGAATGGAAGGGTTGGCAAGCATGGTGATCATAGAGTTTATTGTTTTGTGGCTACTGGGGAAGGATAGGGATAAGGAGGGGAAGGGGAAGGGCCCCCAATCGATCGTAGGTTAAATGGGTGTATGGCTTCTTGCTTGGGATGGTACAGTTTTAAATAAAATCGTATACGAGTCTGTAATACGTATACTTACGGCAGATAACTATTCAAGTCCCATCCAATAGTATTGAGCATTCTGTAGACCTTTATTTCGGATTCGGCTGCCTGAGTAGATACATCGACTTCGACTCGATTCCAACTTCAAGTGTCCAATACTCCGCCGTTTGAGGCAACATATCCTCCAGCTTTTCCAATGACTTCTCAAGATAGGCCTTTTCCAATGTTTCCAATGTTTCTGGCTGCTCTGATTCATAGTGCCACCAATGGTGAAGGGTAGGAAGCTCGACAGTCAGCTTTGGATCCTTCAGCATCATTGCCGACAATGTTTCATCCACCAACGGCCCTCCTGTCCATCCCTCCAAGTCATCCGTACCTTCCAGTCCCAACTTCAATTGACGCAGGCTCGGTTTGGGGTTCAGCTTTAAGCCTTGCATCAATAGCATTATGCTAGATTCATTGACCGGACTTATGTCGATTTCTTGCAGGTTGAAGTTGTGCGGAAACGCGAGAAGCTTGGAGAAAGCTACAAAAACATCAGTTTATTGGCTTACGACTCAGTACAGAAACCTCACTACTATCTGCACCTTGCGAAAGAATGGCACCACGGAGCTTGAGTGCTATCAGGTTCGTGCCCGCTGTCTCCAAGAGCTCTCTGCATGCCTTGAAATGCTCGCTCTCGTGGTGGATATTAATGGAAACAGTAGTGATTCCGGATGTATACCGGATGCCTCTGGCAAAGAATTGGATCATCCAGAAAGGAAGATAGTCACTAAATGCAAGCTGGCAAAGATTGGAATGAGATACTTGGACAGAGTCCACGGTCAGAGGAGCCAGATCAAATGGTACCCCATCACCGACTGCAATCTTTTCTAGTGCTGTGAGAGCAGATATAAGGCTGTAGAGTTCAGGCAAGGTAAATGCGATCCATTTGAGCTCCAACTCCTTCACAGATTTAAAGTTGCTATGGAGGGAAGTGACTGCTGGCGGTGACAGCGTTCGCCAATCGATCCATTCTAGGGACAGCGATGTGATAGAGGGAAATGAGATTAGATTCCTGGCAAGCAAGTCCTGGACGGCTGTCTGACTCCTCCACTCATCTCCCACGGGAGGATTCAACCAGTCATCATTTTGGACCCTGTCCTGCGCGAGACGTAATGAGCTGAATGATACCAAGGAGAACGTGGATCCAGGTGCGTCGATAAGATGGAGGAACTCTGCGATCTGGAATTGGTCGAGGTGTAGGGCCTTGGGCGGTGGCAAAAGATGGTACCGAGCACTCGGCAGCCATGAATGGCAGACCAAGGCACATTCTGCGATTGAAGCAGTACCGCACAAGTAAGACAGTATTGAATCTATTACATCGGGGGGTAGTGAGACCGGCATGGCGAGCAGGGGTTGTTTCTTCAATGGGTGTAAGAATAAGGCTGTGAGAATGGGAGAAGACAGAAATACCTTACCGAGCCCGATCAATCAAAGCAAGCCCGCGATCAATCCAGGATCAATCACACGACTGACCAGATCCCTCCAGATCTCTCCATGTCCTCGTGTACATGGACCGTCTGGTTGCCTGACTCGGATATGATTCTGCATATACAAAACATTATCAGGTGAACAGATGGCGCTGATGATATACTCCATTTCTTGATAGCTTTCGCATCACTCGGAGGATTTCAGAGTCAACGCAACAATCGTTTCGCGGTCAACCGGTCACTACGTATACGTACTAGCATGAAACCAGGGGTCTTCGAAGCGACTCTGGGCTGGCACAACAGCCGTTTTAGGATGCTGACGGTTGGTCATTGCAAACATTTTCTTTTCTGTTTTGAAGCAGTCAACCTTTGATCGACCCGCTTCAGTTTCTGGGTGAACAATAGGCTCAACAACAACTCGAAGGGCAGTCTTGTGAGAGAACTAAATACCCTCAAACACATTTGTATCAAAAATATTGCCATTCAAAACAGAAACACGCCTCAACAGCCGGGAGGGCCGGGTCACCCGAAGATCAATCCAGCTTCATCAGCACGGTGATACTGGTCTTGAAAGCTTGAAAGCTTGCAGGTGAAACATTCCTTGGTCTCGAAACCGGCCTTTGCACCCAATTTAGAGATTGGATAAAGACCTCAGGCTGTGCTGCCAATGGAGAATAAAAGTCGGTTAATTATCTCTGTTCACCAGCCTTACTCCCCCCTCTTCCAGGGTACGACCTTCCTTCTTGAATAGATTCTCTGAGTACTGACTTTTTTCTAGCAGTGTAAATCTAGCGGCTGGTCCGCTATCAAATTCATTCTTACTTGTAGAGCTGTGCTCTCATCACCCTCATTACCCATCGACCCTTGCACAATGCTCGCTCCTACTTCCTCTGCAATTGCCTTCTTCATACGCTCAGTTTTTCTGGCTATAGTCTTGCTTGTCGTCTCGACGACCCTAGCCCTGCCTATCCAGAATGTCAGGCTTGATGCCCGGGGAAACTCTCCCTCCAAACCTAATCAATGTCCATCCGTCAGTTACATTGAAGATCACATCCGTAAAAAATCCGGTGACAAAATATCCAATGCCGTCTATTGGTCCCATCCCGGGAGCGTTGCAAATGCACGGGACTTTGCCGAGAGGGTACATGGCCATTACATCTACGACTTTGTTTCAAACAACGACATCGCTGATTGGGGAAAAGTCTGCTCCCCTGCGGAAAGGAATGTGTTATGGGCGCGGGCCTCGTACGCTTTTGCAAAATTGAGCAAGGGAACAGCATATGTGGTGACGAATCAAAATGCTAAGGCTGATGCGATCTGGACACGGTACGAGTTTCCAGTGCTGAAGGCAACAGGGTTGATCGACACCGTGTTGTCTATTGATCCCCAGCACAATAATCATGGGACGGTGATATTCAATAAAGATCCATCGGGACACAAACCACAGTTCCCTGCAGAGCCGTAGTAGAGTACATCTCATAAGGATGATAGGATATGGAGTACATGGTTATATTACAGCTCAAGATATGATCATCTTGAATGAACAATATACAAGGTCATCTGTGTTCAAACCAAAAGTGTAGCCTTTAGCCATGCTGCAGTCAGCACCAGTGATGCTACTACGCAACTTTAATACAATACGAACAATATCTTGTATTCAGATTTTTGAGTGAGAAGAACGTCTCAACAACTCAGTGGTAGAGCATGCGATTGATGAACCAGATGCAATAAGAGCAGTACAGATATGACAGCAATATTTCCGCCCCCCCGCGCTTGAGGAAGACTACCGCAGAGTGTGGTGTAGCCTCAGGCTAAACGCGCTCATGAACGAATTCAAAACGGTGTGCCTTTGCGCCGGCAACTCCCGTCAATGTTCGTTGCGATCGGAATCTCGAATCCATTGCCGACAATTTTCAACGATATTGGACAGTGTGTCATGGACAAGTTGCTTAATCACTGTTGGGCCAGCGCTGACCTTGTCGAGCCTGAGACTGTGGCCGAGAAGGACTTTGTTGTGAAAGTCCAGCAAGAGCCTCGGTGTGAGTGGCGGATGGTTAGTATCTATTAGCCTGCATCTAATTGACAGCACCATTTTCACCATTTGGATTTGGGGAAATAGGGTACTCTGCCGTTCATGTCAATTCCTTCCCTCCGTGGCGGACAACATTCTGCAATGGACGACGCGAGTTAATTATCTCGAGCCCTTTGTTTTGTTGGTTGAACGTTGTGTACTATTTCAGCTGCAGAGTCTATTTTCATCTTTTATCTCTCCTTGTTTACATTCAATGAGCAACCACCAATCTGTTTGTTTCCCTTCCGCACCTCCACAGCCCCCCATCTCCTATCACTGGCCCGAGACCTGTCGTGAATGGGCTGATACGACGACACTCTTTAGCAACACGAGATACCTGGGCGCATTCAAGAGCCATTTCTTCACATCTTCAGAAGACTGGGGTCTAACGGCAATCTCTAAAGCACTACCATTCTGGAAAGCTAGCAATGGCAAGTTGAAAAGGAAACACTGGGAACTACTGCACGCCTTCCACCAACAACTCTGGATCCTGAGTGAAACTGAGGAGGTGGTGCCCTTACGAGATAATAAGAACTTGGTAACACATTTGTCGGTTATTGAAGTGTTGGAAAAATTTATGGACAACCTCGATTCGGACGAGCCGGTTGTTCCATCATGATCTCTATCCACGGTTTGTATCCGAACTATCATTAGTGCCACGATGTTTGCATGATATGTGCTTTCAGTTGGACTGTGTACCTCTTCCTTTGGTATGTCTCCTTACTTAGAATCTCAGCGTATTGCATGGTCAATAGCTGCATTATGAAGGTATCACACTGATGTACCTAGTTACCACTACTATCCAGTCGGATTTCATAGTTTGGGAGACAGTCCTACTGATCTATAGTTCCGGGATACTTGGGATAACTTCTGCTTTGTTGTCCCTTCTTACCAATATGGTGGCTACATCATTCATTGGGTGGACTTTGTGGTGAGTGCCTCATACATGATACTTACCCCCCTTGTTGAAGTTAGGCTAAAGTCAGAAACAGGGGGCATCTCCGATTCCTACAAAGGATTGGATATTCACGTCGCAAGCTTACTGGATCATGGCACATCTTAGCTCTTCTTCTAGATTCTGGAGTTGTCTATTGTGTTCTCCAGGTGTGCAATATATCATATCCCATTTTGGAGCAGACACCTACTTTTTTGACAGGCCTTAATGTTTGGGGCTCAGTTTCTGGGAGTCTGTCCCTATTATGTCTTTGCATCCCTGTTTAAGAGCATCTCTGTGAGCCATGGTTCACACCCCAATCAGTAGTATTACACATGCTGAATAGTCATTCACAGTTTGCTTACCCATCCTTGACAATCCTCCTTATAAGGGAGGTTTCTTCCATTGCGGCATTTCACAATTCGGTGGTTTCCTTACAGATGTCCGAGCAGCCACAGCCTTCGTCTGCTTAGTTTTCCAACCCTACAGTTCTCCTCGTATTGTATGCAGGCCTATGGCATTAGTAGCTCTTCTGCGATAGATACTATCGGACTCGGAGGACAATGTATATGACCATTCAATATAGCCTGGTGCACCTTCTTTGGCCATGTCAAACTGCACGTCTTCATTGATACATCAATCTATCATCGAGACAATTTAAAACGATACCCCGGCGCATTTAACTTCTCACGTACTGTATTCCGAGTTACATCTGGATAGCTCAGTGGTAGAGCTAAGAGCATGCGATACTCACCGTCACAAGGAGACTCCATCAGCTCAACAATTGCACCACTGGCATGGCGCAAGACTGTGACAGTTTAGAACGACTCCAGATAATCGGAACACCAAAGCCAGAAAGTCTGAGTCCGAGTCCAAGGAAGGAAAGACTCAGAAACAGAATGAAAGGGTGAACTTGAGGACCTACATATCCAGACAACACCCAGATCATCGTCTACTCAGATGGATCGATGCGGGAAGACGGGGGCCAGAAAGAAGTTGTGCGTGGCTAGGGTATAAGTATGTAGTCGGATCTCAACTGGCCTGGAAGCGCATGCGGCACACCCTCCGATATCATCACCAAATCATCACCTCATCGAAACAACTCCAACATGATACCCGGCATTTGACTCCTCATGTACTCTGTTGCATGGCTGGATATCTTGATACTTGATAGCTCAGTGGAAGAGTTAAGACCGGCATGCAATACTGACTCACCGTCACAAGGCGAATCCGTTAACCGAACGATTGCACGGGTACCACCATGGCGCAAGAC
>JAGGAR010008179.1:0-15861 GCA_017657315.1 Termitomyces sp. K1Ag
TATAGTATACGTCAAATATACGTGGTCATTTGTCGTCAATTAAGATAACACGAGTATTAAGTAGCCTCAACACTCATGCTCATCTCTGGTCATTTGAGAAATCTAGATCCATAACTTCATGTCAAGTGGCATTGAGGCTATCGATAATTAATCGTTACCCAATTTTAAGATTGTACAGAACCGAAGCCCTGTGGGCAGGTCTGGGCAAGGCTTGCGGACCCGCTACGGATGTAGCATATCTTAGCAACTACGCAAGTGCCTGTGCAAGGCTTAGTCTGAACGGAGCTTTTTCCTTGGAGGGTGTTGAAGGTCTAGGAAGCAGCCAGCCTGTTTGAGACCTGGAGACTAATTAAGAACGTAGGCGTGCTTACGGTGACGAGGGATGAGTCGGCCTCCATGGCTGCATGTTAGTGTTCTGGTAAGTGTATAGTCAGGGTGGATAGATACTGATGCCTAACCTTCCGTGACGTGATGCCACCAGGTGGAATTCAATGGGTCGTTCGCCGTCCAAGACGTAATGGTTTTCCCATATGTTTGACGTGTGTTGTACTCATACGTGTACACCGGGCCAAAGACAGTCTGGCTATCGAGTTCGGGATAAGAGTTGACATCGCTCTTCCATCTGTCACGAAGTTAGGAAAAACAATTCCACAGTAGCGGAAAGGACGAACGTATGCGCATCCATGATCTCGAAGGTCTGGAAGTTTTTACATCTAGTTAGTGATTTCAAGGAAAACATGTTGAACATACAGCGGAATCGACTTCATAGACTCTGAAACCGGAGTTTAGGTTCGTGATGGGGGTAACTGAGGGGCCAATCTGACATTTTCAGCTGGAAAACGTGCTGGGGAAGAAGGGAATTTCATCATACCCAAGCCAAAGCTTGCGCTGTCTCGGCACTCATTGTCGTGGCATTGTTGGCGTAGAAAATCTACAACCGAACATCGATCAAGAACACTGCTGAAGCCTTTAAAATACGCACAGACATCTGGTCCTCATGAGTGCTTCACAATGAATCCAAGGTAAGTGAAGGAATGGTTGAATGCGAACTGATGCTCACTGGCCGAAGAAGATATCTATTAAAAGGGTGAGGTGAGACGCAAGGGTTGCAGGGATACAAGTGAACGCACTGGCAATGACATGAGGAGAATAACGGTCAACTCTGCCAATATGGGATGATCAACTTCTTTCTCGTAAGGATGTTCATAAAGCTCTCACATCTGGTAGACTGAAAAAGACGTTGCTTGAGATGGTGGAGGATGCGAAGGGAGAGGAAAAGACTTACAGAGATTCGTAGGATTGTTCAAAGGGTTTGTTCCATCCCAGCCCGAAAGTACGTGTCCTATGATCCAAACTATAATAAAATAGGATTAGCCGTTTTGCGTTCGGAAGTCTTCAGTCAACCTACCTCGATCCCCCGCATCTTCGGCGCTCTGCAGCTCGTCAGTCAAGAACCTGAGCATCCCCGAGACGTCGGGGTCGGTCATATTGATGTAGTTAAAGTAATTTTGGCTGCGCAAGCCCTGAGACGGCTATCTGAGAATATCACAAGTTGACATACCGATACCCTGATCCCCTTTATAAACTTAACGGTGGAAAAAAAGTAACAAAAGACTTACACATATCCGTGTTGAGAGCAATGACTCGCAGCCCGTCCATGCGCTTGACCATGTAACCAGCATAATGCTTTTTCGCGAGCTGAACTGCAGCACCAGGAAGCCATTTCTCGTGCTTCCAAAGGTCGGCTACATGATCATAGTTCCTATTGCTTGCGATCAGACTCGTTGATAAGGCATTCAAGGAAGGGAATATTACCAGCTAAATTGTTGGGCAAGAGCGCCGCCAAGAGAAGAGGGAGCATCCTGTGCCCTTAACACCACGGTCTTAACGAAGGATGTTAGACGCATCTCGGAAGCGTACATACTGGTTATAGCTGTCATGATTACCCAGAGCGGCGTAGACAGGACCCGTGCCGAGCATACGCCTGAAAAGGTCATACAGTATCGTCTACGATATTTTCTCATGAGAAATCCACGATTTACCACAAGGTGCAAAGTCGACCTACCTCAGCATACTTGACATAATCTCTGTCATGGAAGGAGGTCATCAGTATCATGCTTTGACTGACATATCTTCAACACACCTTGAAAGTTGATTGGCCGGATCGTGAGAGACTAGATCGCCAGTGTAGATGCTCCAAGCAAAGCCAGTGTCCTTGGTATCTGTAAGAACAGGGATTGCCTCGAGTGCTGCCATGCCAAGTGCCATCGGCGTATCACTGGAAACCGAGGGTCACTATGAGAGCCTTGTTACAGGTTGAAAACTTACCAGCGATAAGCGCCGAATCGCGGCGCAGGAGATAGAGTTGCGTTAGGGTTGGCCGAGTTAAACGTGTTTTTGCGGCAGCAGGGCGACCCTGTACAATTTGCTTCTGCACCGGTCGCATATCCTGAAGAACATCAGCAAGACATCAGCATCTTTTTTACATATGCGTTATCGAGACAAACTCGGGTCGATGTGGAAGTCCGAAATGTGCAAGACCTTGAGCCTCTTGCCACTTCGCTTCTTTGCCTTGGGAGAATGTTTCGGTTTCGGCTTCTTGAACCAATTCGTCAAATCCAAGGGAGATGTAGCAGGAGCGGGGCACAATCCAAGGAAATTCGAACAAAACGCCTTGGAAAATTCTCACTTTACACTCTTACACGCGGATGACTGACTGCACGAACCTGTCCATCGTACCCACCCGCGTCCATATTTGCAACGACTTGAGTGATAACGGACCCAGTCCCTAGTAGTCCATAGGTGACCTCGCATGTGGACGAAAGCTTCAGAATGTTGCAGGTATCAACAAGAAGGTCGGGGGCACGTTCCGGAGCCGCTAGGGCAACAAATTTCCAGACCTCAAGGATAGCCACGCAGCGAGCACATTTGTTGCCTGCAAAAGCCGAATTGTTGTTGATCGAGGCTATCTCTCGAAGAGCATGATTGTAGATTTTGCTCGAGGAAGCAACGGGTGGTAGGATGTGTGGGTCGACCGTATTCTGAAGAGGGAGTGTGTCAGGGTCTGTGAGGGAGAATGGGTACACTTCGTGCTAATTGAGTCGCATCAGAACATAACCTATCTAGACGAACGATCGAATGATACGCAACAGTGACTGGATCAGAGATGACTGGCTGAACTTGTGCTGATGTGGCAGTCGGGTTGTTGTAATACTTCGAAAAGACTGAAGTGGGGAACGCGCCAGGAACAGTGTGGTTCTGAGGGGCAATTGATGATGCCATAGCCAGCTGAATAGCTTGAAGCGCTGCAGCCAAAGAAGCCTGAGCAGCCCAGTGCATCTTCGAAGTTTAGGTGCAGCAAGCGCGATTGAATAACATGGTGGGCCTTTTATTTATATGCGATACGAATAGGAGGAAATCCATGTGGCATGCGCCATGTGAGGCTATCAATCGGGTGCAGGCATTCGAACATCTAGAAAAATAGTACGTATGCTTCAGTTGATCTAAATATTCGTTTTACTACCCACGTGCGTCAAGGAAATTAGCTCATCAGATTGCCGGCATTGGAAAGAAAAGCACCACGGCTGCGACGCGAGTACATTACCAGTCACCAGATACCCTAGCCCCAGCACTCTATAGCCTTCAACAATTCCATTCTGTTCTCGTCGACAAAAAAAATGGCCAGCTCTGCAACGTTCATAGCGAGGCCCCGATGCGTGCATCAGTGGAGCTCGAGAAATGGAGTTTATTTAAGTTCGGCGGCAAAGGCGGGAAAGTACGTAAGGGCCAGAGTTGGCTCTTGTGTTCTAGTGGAGGGGCTGACTGTCAGGGAAAATTAGGAGCCGACTTCAATGTGTAAGAAGCCTTGAGATGAAAATGGAAGGAATTTGTATAGATGGGTCCGTACGAAAACTCGCGAGACTGGTAATCTGTATGTGTGCCTTTGTATTACATGTTCAAACGTTCAGAAGCGATACTTGATATATGTTCAGTCGTTTAAGGTTACGAGATAGTCAATGTCATTCTTGAGGCAAGATGCCTCCAGCACGTGACAATGCTGAAGGAATCCCCAGAGTAGTACCCGGCAGCCCTGAGCTACGGACCAAAGATTACGAGAAGATATCGATGACCCTGTACGCTTCTGCCTCCAGGCCTCGAATCCAGTACGCGTAAATTCCGGAGACGACCAAATCCTCAGGCTCGTACTTCGCTACGGGCTTCAACAACTCCCATTGCGAGTGTCAAGCTCTGCCTCGCCGATGACCAGGTCGTGGGTAGCGTGGGTCTTGTTGACGGAGAACCTCCCGCCGAATGACAAAGGCTGGATAAGGTGTTCCAGGGTGCAACAGCGGTTCCGCTCAGGCTCCACATTCCATCTCATCAGACTCGTCGCGGGTGTTAGTGACGCGAAACGTCCCGCCAAATGACGCAGGCTAGATAGGACGTTCATTCATCTGCTATTCCACCTCGCCTCGAGTTCCGTCTTGGCATCTCCCCAACCATGTCTGGACATAGGACCGGAAGGATGGTGATACGTCGTACACGCCCAGGGTAACGAGCGCCGGTAGAAGCGAGCGTCGACGCCCGCAATCTCGTCTATAAGGTCAAATCACGGGTCACGATGTCTTCAGAGGGCCCTAGTAGCCTTCAGTTGTAAAGGGCTTTTTATGCGATCTATGTCCCCGGGCCTCGAGATTTACGCTGTCGTTGAAGAGCTCCCGAACGTGTGTCCTGTAGTAAGCCATCACCACACAATGTACATACGAGTACAAGGAGCGTTCATACACATTCTTCAAAGTCCATGGCGAGAACCCAAATTTGAACGATCGAACTTCGATTCCAATGTCATGGTGCGTCGATGGTAGTTTACTGAGGTTTGCGGTTCAGAGTCGCGACAACGAAGTTAAGCCACGCCTCACGTACATAAAGGGGCTGATATCAATAGGATCGTCGAGGACGACAAGGGACGACATCATCAATTATCATCGCAACAGTGCCTTAATGCCTTCGTCCATTAAGTGATGGTTAGAAACCGACTGAGGAAGGAAGTTCGAAATGTTGGTGTGTTCGACAAGATCTTGTCACTTCAAGTCATCCTGAAGAATTGGGCTGCACTTGTGCTTGTGTAAGAATTATTTTTTTGAACAAGATTAACACGTACCGTGGCGCGACCTCACCCTATGTCCGAAATTCAAGCTTCCATTTAAGATGTCGAGAAGTCAATTTGGAATGTATAGCCAGCTCGAAGCAAACGTCTTGAGATGCTCGCTACTGGACAAAGGAGTACACATCAAGTCCAGAGAGAACTGCGAGAAGAGGATTGCTTTGTTATTTTAACATGCACCACACATAACAGTGACGAGCAGCTTCGCGGGCAACGTTCTTGCGCGAACATCGAGAAGTATATACTGTTTCGATTTCAAAGCAAGCAAGCGTGGTTTGGAAAATTCCGTACTAAAAACGACGATTGAATATTTAAATCTATATATATATATGCACAAATACTAGTATTAGACGCCTCAATTGTGCTAGATGGCCATGAACGCACCGAACGCAATCAGACCCCTTCTTCAATGATTTTGGAATGTCGGCCGGGTAGCACAGTGAACGCAACCCCACTGAGAACCTGGAGAACCTCATTTTGTTTCATACTGAGGGAACCGTCGGCTTCACGAAGAGATAACTTAGCCACTAGTACGTAGCTAGACGTTGGCGAAGACGATTGTCGGGCTCTAATCGCCGTAATTTTGTAGGTTGATTACATAACGCTGATTCTGATTGGACCGGTCTCTCCTTGCCGCATCTCCAATGAAACGGGCCGAAGTTGTGTTCTTAAACTTGTGGTTAGAAGATATCAAGAGAGTTCACCCCTTGTAGCCACGTGGGCCGGGAAGAGCTCAGAATTGTGTATATAAAACCGTGTTTCTAGAAGGAAATGGGCCCATCGATATCATGTTGTCCTCACCTCTCAAGAGGCTCACTACAACCGTCACTCATTTGTATTCAGTCGTTCTGGCTGTGAGCCTTGCAACCTCTGCTTCAGCAGATCCTATACCCGTCTCTGTGACATCTACCGCGCCTGGTCATAATGTCATTCAGTCCAATTTTCTCGGGATTAGCCTTGAACTCAGCTTTATGAACGAGTACTGTACGATTCACCACCATCTTCACTTTGTACATCGTCTTAAACCCTCTTTTCGTAGTTGGAAATGATACCTCGACTGTCCCTCCAACAATTCTCAATTATTTTTCGGCCATCCGTGCCCGGACCGGGAATTCTGCCCTACGCCTTCGCGTCGGCGGTAATTCCATGGACAGTTCTGTCTATGTTCCTGAATTTACGACGCCAATATTACAAAATACTTCGACTGCTGCCAATGCCAACAATCAACCGGTAAACTATGGTCCGATGCTGTGGAAAGTCATGAAGAAAGTTGCGGACGACGCAGGAGGGGCAAATTATCTCATCGGTATGTGGCGAAACTCAGTAAATTATAAAGTTAAAACATCTGAACGGCCATTCCCCGTCCGGGTTTCAAGGCCTTTCGTTGCTCAATCCTGATGATCTCAATGTCCCGGTCATCGCTGGTATGTAACATCCTTTTGGATCTCGCTAGACCTCATCATGCCATAACGGATATCTAGGCGCTGCTGAACAGACTCTAGGAAATGCCCTTGATGGTTACCTTTTAGGAAATGTTGGTATCTAACTTCCAGAAGTTCGTTGCTATGCATAACTCATTCCCCTCAGGAACCCGACCTTTATACATCACACCAGCAGCGCCCAAACATCAAGAATTACACTACCGATATGTATATCAACGTGAGCGTAGATAACAATTTTGATAGAGAAAAGCCATTGACTGCTCTTCATCTACTGCAGGAATTTAGAACTGTTTCTAATCGGTTGACCAATACGTCAGCTGGCGATGTGTTGAAACTGAAAAAGCTTGGTGGCCCTACGATTTGTTGTTCCTGGGTACGTACTACCGTACCATTTTTTTTTGAGATATCGACTCTCTCTAAAATTCCGTGGCCAGAACCTCGATGCACTGTTACAAGGCGGATATCTGGCTGCCTTTAGTGGAATCTTGAAATACATTTCGTGCGTGTTTAATCGTGAACGAAAAGATCAATCTATTGAGAGTTTTCTCCTTTCAGTCTGCAACACTATCCTCAAAACAACTGCTTTGGTAGCCATCAATATGATATACCATATTACATCCAACACGCGAACGGTGCGTCTCATGTCAACCCCGGAGTTATCTCTGTCACAGTATTAATATCAATCTCACAAATCAGTGGTTAGTCTCACTTCGTGGCAATCACCTGCGATCTCCTTGGTACAATCCGACACTTCCCCAAATCGCCTCAAGCTCATCATGTCAGAATTCAACTCAGCGTCATGTGGTGGTGTCCCAACTGTTTCGGACACCTTCGCAGTGGGTACTCTCTGGACAATTGACTATGCTCTCCAAATGGCATCAGTCGGTTACAGCGCTGCGTACCTCCACACTCGCGAACGTGGGATATCCTACAACTTGTTCGCTCCGCCGGAAGGTCCCAACGGTAGCCCAGGAGATTGGGTAACGAATCCCCCGTATTACGCTCTCATCGCAACCGCCGAGGCACTACAAACCACCGACGGCGCCGGTAGCGTCGTTGTCGATCTGGATATCGCCAACTCTAAGACGGATAAAAAGGCGACAGTAGCAGGATACGCGATCTACGACTCCAAACGCTCGACTGTCGAACGACTCGTACTTTTCAACTACGCCAACATATCCAATTTCCCCAATCCATCCGCCGCCACCGCGAGGCTCGCACTTCCTGCCAATGCATTCTCGGATTCTACCAAGAAGACCCGCGTCGTCGTTAAGTTCTTGTCGGCGTCTGGACTCAGCGAGAAATTCAACATTGCGTGGGGCGGGCAGTCACTTGTTGGAGTTGGGAATGGGACTTTGAAGGATAACGACGCGTCCTGGGCGGTTCCGAACCAACAGATTGATTGTACCAAAGGATGTTCGGTGAACGTTCCCGCGACAGCTATGGCAGTCGTCTTTGTAGGAGGAACGAATAAGGTCAACACTGCGAGTACGCCGACCAATAACACAAAGACTACTACCAGTAGCATACAATCTACTACCAGCAGCACACAATCTACGTCCAGCAGTTCACAGAGCAGCAGCGTACAAGGCAACGAGACAGGGCCATCATCCGTTGCAAGCCCTGCTCTGATTGTCCTCTGTGTTGTGGGTAGCTTATTTGTAGTTGCAATGTAGAATTTATTCGGGCGATCTAGCGCTTTTCTTAATCATAATTTACCTGCGTCCAAGTTAATGAGAGCCTTTGAAGTACTAAGAGTGTTTTCTTTCTTGCCTGGAGCAATAGTTCATGCTCGAGTTGACGCGTTCTCAGACGCGTCAGTCAACACGAGTGACCTTTCGAGTGCGTGTGAAGATTCAGTGAGTTTTATGTCAACCTCACGATAGGTAAAGCATACGTACACATTTTCTGACACCAAATATATTTTTTGTTCACCATCTAACCTAAATTATGCACGCCTACAACACAACAAGAGTTGAACGACCAAGATGAGACCCAGCCGGTCGTGTACAAACTAAAACCCGATCTGAAGCAGCTGCTGCGCCGCCAACTGCATCCTTTCCAGCTTCTTCATAAGTTCGTCTCTACGTGCAGCGACAGTCGCATTTTCCTGTGCAAGTTCTTTGCAAATCCGATCGCCATTGCCGCCATTGATTCCAAGGCCCCTGCTCAGTGTCTCCAGGACATCGCGTTCAACACCCCAGATGAGCTCGTAGTCAATGGCGAGGGGGATGTTGTCTGCGAAGCGCTTGTAGGCGACTAGATTTCCGAATAGAAGGTTTATCGGCCATCGGGTCCGTTGATCCACAAAACTGAAACTGAAACGTACCTTGGAAATAGGCACGTACATCTGCCATGATAAGCAGCGCCGGATCCATCCCATCAGGCTCCATAAGTTTTGTGAGCGTCTCAGGCTTAACACCCGCGAACCCCATCTCAACAAGACTTGACAACACCTTGGCAATACCCGTTGGCCCGGGAGCAGGCGAAGGTGATTCCCCAAAAGAAAAGGCCGACGAACTCGTGCTCGGTTTATATTGCTCGATCGCAGCCGTGAGTTTGGGATTCCGGTCTTTCTCTCTCGCAGTCCGGTAATGTGTTAAAAATTTCTCTTTGTAGTCAGCGAGGTAGTGTGTGTTGAGTGAAAAGGGACGGTCTTCGAGTTTCATAAGCCAGTCGATACGTTCTTCAGCACGTTCCATGCATTTGTTGAGGTGGTCTTGAAGGAGAACCCTGGGTCACACGCGTGTAAGTCAGGATGTGTTCTGATGAAAAGGTATTAAAACTGACTTGACACGTTGTCCGAGTTGGCCTTGGCCGAAGGCTCCCAGATGTAGTTGAATCAGCTTTCGTACATCTTCACCGAGTGTATAGTAAACAGCGCGACAGAGCGCTTGGGCTGGCGCACGCCATTTCTTGATAATGGCCTTGATGTAAGTCTCTTGCACAACAAATGGATAGCTCCCCGGAAGCTCGCGCGTACGGGCTCTATTGAAAGTTGAACATCAAAAATATACAAACTATAGCGAAGAAAGGCACATACTCTTCCGCCCTTTGCATAACTTCATCAATATAAATGGCATCTGTGTTTGGAACGATGTCTCGACTTTTATTCGAGGCCCCACCGAACGGATTGGCCACAAGGTCCAGAGACTCGTTATCAGACCCAGAGTCAACGGTTTCATCCAGAATCGCAAAGTCCTCGTGTCCTTCCTCGCTCAAAAGAAACTCCGCCTTGTCAATCTTCTTCTTCTTCGCATGCCTCCTCTCAAAAGGTTGGAAGTCAGGCGCCGTAATCCTGATAGCTCGCCTGAATTGCTCTTGCGCAGGACGTATGGTCTGCAAGAGCCCGGCCTCAGGCATGCCATCAACGTGTCTAGCGAGGGCTCGAACAAAACCGTGCAAGAGGCTCGCGATCTCGCTACGGGGATCAGAGGAAGGAGGCTTAGGAAGGTTGTGAAGGGCATCACGAGTGACGAAGATGGACTTCTCGATTTCGTCTTGTATCTCAGGCAGTCTAATGACCGATCCCATGTCAGCAACACCATCAAGTAAGTTGACAAGAAACTACCTTTTCGAAATCAGATCCGATAACAAGGTACTCAACCTCTCTACAAGGTTCCTCGTGCGGAGGTACCTCTTATATATCTCGTCCAAATCCGACCACACCGCTGTCGACGCGAAAAACTCATCTTCACTCTTCCGTGCCTTTTCCCAGGTCATACCAGCGGCAATCTCTGCAGAGCTAGGCTGTTTGACGCAGTACCACCCGTTTACGAGGGGCTCCTTTTCATTGCGGATGATGCCGATCCAGTTTTGTTCTTCACCTGTAGGGATGCGATCGGGTTTGGTGAGGACGCCTGACACGAGATCAATAATAGTAAGTTATGGAAAAGATTCGACCACGTACCGACTGTTCGTTTTCCTTCTGGATCGTAAACTTTTGCTATCTCTTGAGCGCCTTGGTTTTGGAAATCGGCTGTGAATATTAACGGCGTTTGATCAGAACGACGGTAGCTGTTAACAAGAAATCGAAAGTCTTACTCTCGCAAGCCACAGTCAGCAGGATGATGCAACTGGGTCGCTTGATGTAGGTAGCAATGAGGTTCTTGACGAGATCGATGTCACCTGTATTTCCTGCCAACCCGACGCCAGCGATGAGACCTATGGATGCGATTATTTGAGGTGACATAATAAAGACCACTCGACGCTTACCAGGAAGATCACAAAAGGAAAGATCTGCAACATCCGGCCCACTAATCTGCAGCGAAACGAAACAACTAGAGAAGCTCAGCTCCAGATTCGCTCCGTGGTCATCACCAGTCAAGAAGTATCGTGCTCCATGGGCGCTCCTAAGGGTGGGGTTCAAGATCGCCCATTGGGCCCTCCTAATACGCTCTTCGACTTCTGCCTTGTTCGTAATCTCATCCCCGAATTTTTCTGTTCGCATTTTGCCGTTTTCGGAGATGCGGAGGGAGACGGTACATTTCCATGGGTCGGTGGACCGGGAGAGTCGGCATTCCGTTGGGCATCTAGGTTGAAGTGTGATGTGGATCAGAACATGGGAACAATATATATACGAGGGTAGAAGAGGGCAACATGGACTTGACTTACCGAGTACACGTTCCGGCTGCACGAGGTAAAGTGATACCAGAGATACTTTCGATCAATGAGGACTTGCCGGCGCTCTGCGAGCCAATGACAGCGATTTGTGGCAGGTCAATATCAACCGAGACGCTGAAGGACATTCAGTCTCACGCAAAGAACAAAAGAATAACGGCAAAAGACAAACCCAGTACTATGAAGGTGGTTCACGAGGTCCAGCATCTGCCGGCTGGTTTGTGAAAGGATTGGGTTGGAAAGTCCAACCCCTTCAGCATGAGCCTGAGATGTCGAAATGTCTGACATGGATGTCGGAGTAGAAGAGAGTTCGTCAGAGTCCATCGTGATCTAGCGAACTGTATGGGAAGAGCAAAGGATATGGTTGCCCACGAGCGATCATTTGAGGGTACTTATACCTCTTCCATGCTGTTTGGGCATGATGCAGGCGCTGCAGCAAAGCTTCTATTGGCGCCTTAGCTAATTGTATTGTGGTGCGCACAGCGTAAAACGGCATATCGAAGTTCCTTGCATTGCTTGAAATAGTTGGAATGAAAAAGCGGAAGTGTAATAATGGGCGCTAGGTGAGGAGCCGAGTAGAGCATATAAGTGGATCCTAAGGAGAAGCAGTGAGTGAATGGATATGATAAAGTCTATCGAACTCGTGTGTAACGAGAATCTTCACAAGTTAGCGCGCAGGCAGCCTCAAGAACTCGAGAGCATACCAGCATGATAGATTAATGCTGACTCAATGATCATGATGCCCACTTCTGAAATGGCAAAGAATAATAGCTAGATGTGACCTAGTGTCCATAATTTTTGAGTTCAGGCTAGTCCAGCTGGTGGCCGTATAATCGAGTCCAGTATGCTTCGAAACAAGCGCCTGAGAAGTGAAGAAGCTCGGCGGAAATGCCAGCCGGTCCGGAAAGACCCGAGATCAATATGCGGCGTAAAACGGTCCGGTTCTCAGAAGTCTCGAAAATTTTATTTTCAGGACGTAAGTACTAGTCATGCGCATGTCATTACATTGTGCTATCGACGGTAACTTTCAGCCAGAAATAAGTAAGGCTACGTGGCTCAACTTATTCGCGCGGCTAGGCCTGGTGGCGATGGGACAGTCAACGAGCTTGCTGTGTACAACATAAGATCTATGATCAAGACTTTAGAGGTTCATTAACGTTCATTAATCATTCTTGTGAGTGGTCGCATTCCGGATTCGCCCCACAAACGGACTCTATCGCCTTCGAGATATCGCCTCTGCAAATTCTCATACGTCTACATCACAACGATGACGTCTATAGGCTCATCAGGAATCTGGATCTTGCTATGACAGCGGAAGAGCCTGCTGTCATCGTTTTTACAGTAATCCTGTTGCATGCACTTGGTAGGAAAGACTTGCTTTATCGTACGTAGCAAGAACAGGTGTGCCAAACTCGCCGACGTGTACTCGTTCAACTACTTAACAAGAAATCGTATTTCTTATACAGCTAGGTAAACCATACATGGCTGGTGCAGATCCCGAACCGGAACCAATCGCAACCGCCATCGCTGCATTTGCCGTAAACAATCGAAAGCGTGTGAAAAGCTGGTCTAAGTACCTCCGCTGCCACAGATCGAACAGTGCCAGAATCACTGACGGGCGCGTAACTCGTGACCATTACTGACGGCGGACGTAACGGTATTCCGAGATAGCGACCATCGTTATGCACGCCTTCTCAACTTCAAAGTGAAGAATGCATAAATTTAAAGTCGCTGGATAGTAGGTTGGTTATTCTTTCTTGCTATGAAGTTCTCAAGAGATTTGTGAACCAGATATCAGAACCCTTTTCCGTATAACTACGCCGTGATAGAGTTCGATCCTTTTGCTCTCGAGCCATGATCGTGTCAAGGTCACTGAGGCTCTGCTGCGGCTTCGTAAGGAGGCTGACGTTGCATGTGATGGTGTACATTCAAATAAACAGGTGCGTCACGTTCGTTTCGAATTTTGTGGTTATTGATTTACCGTCATGCACAGGTCTTTTCTCATCCCACCCTAAGACTTGAGCACATTGGAGCCCGTCATTCCTATTTTGGTGGCTGCTAGCACCTGATTTCGAATTGCTCCTGCATCAATAGGAGAACCTGACGTCAACCACCTCAACCCACCGTGGGCGTCAGCCACCAAGTACGCGACAATATCCACCCCTTTCCCTCTTTCTCAGACTATCAGGGCCCTAAAGTGGGACGCCGATCGTGATTAGCCCCACAGTTGTCGCATTTCCACATGGCAATCGAAGCCGAGGCTATATAAACTTGCCTGTTCGCCAGCTTGGTTTTCAATTTCCCCACCCATCCACTAGTAGTATCCATCATGAAGTTCTCAGCGCTCGCTAGCACTACATCCCTTCTCGCTTTCGCTCTCGTTGCAAACGCCCAGGCCGTCGATCCTGTAGCCGTAGTGGCTTCTTCCAGTACGGGCACCGATGCGGCTGTCGCAGCCACCACTGCCGCCGTCACAGATGCTACAGCCCTAATGTATGTCTTCCCCTATCCTCCTATTCCTCATTACTCACGTTCAGTAGCTCACCTGCCACAGAACTCTCAGCGACGGGCACAGAAACATCCACAGCCACCGCTACCGACGTAACCGGCGCGGCCTCCTCAATCGCATCAGAAATCAGCTCCCAAGTTTCCGTCCTGGCAACATCATCCGCAATCGCTGGTGCAGCTCCCGGTGCGCCTGGCGCGCCTGGTGCACCCGGAACTCCTGGCGCTCCTGGCGCTCCTTCAGCGCCTATCAGTTCTTTGCGTCCCACAGCCAGCATGCAAACGTCGGGCTTCTCGACCGGGACGGCTGTTAGACCAAGTTTCTTCCCGTCTCTTACTCCTTCAGCGACGTCAGTAAATGCGGCGCCAAAATCGAATGGCATGGCGGGTCAGGGCATGCTTTATACATTGCTAGCGGCAGTTGTCGCGGCGATGTTCTGATCAGCGGGTTGGAGTTAATAATATCCTTAATCTTTTCTCTTTGAACAGACTCTATCGCGTAGAATTTTAGTTTTCACGAACTGATGTAAATACACCATCGTTTCTCGAACTTCCAAGTGTACCCTCCGAAGAACGCGAAGCTGGTGAGGCATGAGGTTAACTTAACCGAGAGTCGTACATCGATTGTTTCTTACCGAGTTTCAGCATCCAAGCTATTCATGTTCTTCTTCGGTACTCACATCAATACAGCCGCAGAATCATCACCTCTCTTCGAATTGACGTGATCCATTGAATCGACTCTTCACCACCCGCCGGATGATTACACAGGCGACATAGACCGGCTCGGCCTGACCCAATGCGAGGCGTGTTAAAGAAAAGGGCTCTTGCATACATTGTTGTGCGCGGAATCCGGTCGCACGAGGCGGTGGCTTGCGGTGGCCAGCTTTGACAAAGGACCAAACGCGATCACGTGAGGCCATACGGTCGCGCTTTGGTGAGCGTTTAAAAGGCTTGGTAGAAAGGCCCTCATATATACATATCACCATCCTCGCTATACCCACTGCTATTCTAACCATCCATATCAGACGCGTCTCTACTACAGAGTTTTGCGGCTACTCACTGGAATTTTCTGACCTCGACGAACGCACTTCCTATACACGACATATACCCCACTCAACCGAACCATTTACCAAGAATCTATACGATGCTGAACGAGACCAAACGACTTTTCAAAGGTCAACCTTTGGAGTCAATGACGGGGCTGATGACTGGAGGAGCCTTGGTGAGCGCAGTGTCACTTTGAATCGAGGATTCCGCCCAGTACTTACTGTAAACGTATTCATCAAGTATGATAATCACCAGAATGGGCCCCAGCTGGCTGATGACTATTCCATGCTTTACCAAGACCGCCTTCCGAGGATGCTGAGCCAGCAGCTCACTGAGGATCTCGCCAAACTGAGGGAGGATACCACCATTTTCGGTCGGGACTCCGCTGAAGAGGTCCGATACCGTCTGAGGCGCCCCCTCTTCGAGCCTGGAGCTTCGCTTCCCTGGCCTCCTGTCTATCCACCTGCTCCCCTCAAATACGACTTCTATACCGATTGCTATAGCGATGAATCAAGTTCCCCTCCGTTGTCTTTCACCTCAGAGCCGTCCGATATCGGGAACTGGAACGAATGTGTCACAGTTGGCGAACAGTCCCCGGTACTCCTGCGCAGCCCGACTCATCCTCAATGCTATTCCAATTTATCGCCTCGTTTTGGCCACGGTTCGTCGGTCTTCCAGCCAAAAGCGCCCTCCCCTGCTCCCAAGATCATTCCTCATATCATTGGCGAGGATGACCCCTTCAATCCATTTTCGTACGACCTCATGTTTGAGGATAAAGATGCGCGGAGCATCGACACACTCAAGGGGAAGATCTTCGCACCTGTTCCGAAACTTCCTACGGCTGCCGCACTCGCCAACTTCGAGGTTATAGCCCTTACGGCAATGGTACCTGCAGTCGAAAGCGTGGTCGCGAAAGAGTCTTTTCCAAACAAGAACGACACTATTTTTTTCGACAAGACTCCGCGCTTGATGTCCTCTAGCAATGGGGCGGCACCACCTTCGAAGAAGAGCTTCCCGGCTTCGGCGATGGCTCCTATCCAGCAGTCAAATGCCGAACATGGTGACGGTGAGGTGCTGTACCAA
>JAGGAR010008180.1:0-15797 GCA_017657315.1 Termitomyces sp. K1Ag
TTGTATTCATACTTCAGCCAGAGATTCCACGCTACGTGCTGGTCTTTATAGATGATGTCAGCGTTAAAGGACTGAAAGATTGGCAATTGATTGATGGAGTGCCCGCTACCCATCCTGAAAATCCTAACATTTGACTAGTGCTATGGGAGTTCTTCCAGGTCCTAAATCACATACTACAGCACATGAAATTTCCAGCAGTATGTTCTCAGGACACAAGCTACTACTCTGTTTGCCAACCATCAAAATCCTTGGTCACGTCTGTACGCCTGAAGGGCGTGTACCAGAGGAAAGTCATTTGATTCTATTAGAGTGCTGGGGTCCTTGCCGAACAATTTCTGAAGTTTGCGTGTTCTTGGGTTCTATTGGTGTGCTGCATATTTTTGTCAAAAACTTTGCGCACCGTGCCCATCATATTGTAAAACTCACGTGCAAGGATGTCCCCTTTGAATTCAGTGACTTACAAATCGCCGTGCAGAAAGATCTTGTACAGGCTTTAAAAGAAGCAAACCTGCTGGTTCCGATCGACTACAAATTGCCTGATCCAGTCATTCTTGCTGTCAACACCTCGTACATCACTGTCGGCTACTTTTTATGCCAATGCTCGAGCAAAGACAGGAAGCAGCGCCACTATAATTGTTTTGGATCTATTACGCTTAACGAGCGCGAGTCCCGCTATAGCCAACCCAAGCTTGAGCTATATGGACTATTCTGCTCATTCCAGGCTATGCGCATGTATCTCATCGGTGTACGAAACCTCATCGTGGAAGTCAACATGTGCTACATTAAGGGTATGCTCTGACACCCTGATGTTCAACCGTCAGTGAGTATGAATTGCTGGATAGTAGCAATTCTCTTATTCCACTTTGAGTTGGTTCATGTCAAGAGTGCATTTCATGGTCCCAATGGACTTTCACGCCGACCGCGACAGCCTGATGATCCTGAAATTGATGAAAGCAACAATGATGAGTTCGCCAACTGAGTTGATTGAATGAACGGATTCATGCATATCATTCAACTTCCGATACCGCTACTTCATCCCGACAGTGCAGAAAATACTAAATTACCACTGATCGAACAATATACTCCGATACTTTTTCCCATCACATTAACGTATACATCAGCGTGCATCAACCCACTAGATGACAATTTTGAAGAACAGCCTGAGTGCTACAGTGCTACTAGTGACGAGCCCAAGGAGTATCGCGACGACACTACGACCTTAACCTACGATGTGATTCCCAGAAGCAAGAAAGCCACGCTAGAAGAAAAGCGCTTCCAGTTGATCAAAAAGTGGCTAGAAGACCTCAAGCGACCAGAAGGTTTCAGCGACAACGAGTACAAAAAGTTCATTTGCTATAGTGTGAACTTCTTCCTAAACGAAGGCAGAGTTTGGAAACGTGACCATGCTGGTGCACACAAGTTAGTCGCCGATCCCGACAGCAGAGTCAGAATTCTCCATGCCATGCATGACAATCTTGGACACTGAGGCCTCTATGCGACGTGCATAGCGCTGCTAGAGCACTTTTGGTGGCCACAAGTTAGCGCCAACATCGCCTGGTACATCAAGACCTGCCATATCTGCCAAGTTCACCAAATGACAAAAGTACTCATTCTGCCAACAGTTGCCACTCCAGCGCCGCTATTTGGAAAGGTGTACATCGACACTATGCATATGCCACCATCGCGCCGCTTCAAATACATAATCCAGGGTAGATGCTCTCTAGTCCACTGGCCTGAGTTCTGCATGTTACATTGCGAAACCGCCAAAACAGTAGGCAAGTGGATATTTGAAGACATTATCTGCTGATGGGGAGCGCTACACAAAATTGTCACCGACAATGGTCCACCAATTCTTAAAGCAATGGACTACCTAGCAAAAAAGTATAACATCAACCACATTCGCATTTCTGGTTACAATAAGCACGCCAATGGCATTGTAGAGTGATCTCATTTTGATGTGCAACAAGCGCTATTCAAAGCGGTCAACGGAGATGAGTTGCGCTGGAGTGAATCAGCGTACTCAGTTTTCTGGTCTGAGCATGTTACAGTCTGCAAGCGCATGGGTTGCTCTCCTCATTTTGCAGTGACAGGCACTCATCCATTACTTCCCACCAACATCGTCGAAGTGACATACTTGCAACTGCCACCTGATTCTATATTAGTGATGACAGATCTTATTGCCCGACGTGCGATTGACTTGCAGCGACGTCACGATCATCTTGAACGACTCCATAGTATTATATTTGCTGATCGCCGCAAAGCTGCTATTTGCTTTGAGGAAGAGTTTGCCGCTACAATTTGAAATTATAACTTTACCAGAGGCGCACTCGTACTCATGTGAAATACAAAAATTGAAATGTTGCACAACCGAAAGATGAAGCCCAGGTATCTTGGCCCGCTTGTAGTCATTACCTGCAATTGTGGCAGCGCATACATTATTTGTGAACTTGACAGGTCTGTACTTCATTGACTAGTTGTGGCATTCTGATTGATTCCCTACTTCCCATGCACGCAAATTCCACTACCCAATACCGCGCTCGATATTGACACCGCTAAACTTAGGGAGCTCAAAGAATCAGAGTTAGAAGATGACAACAAACTTCCTGACATCAGCGCCAGTGATACTGATGACTAAATCCTCAGCACACGTGATATAAAAATCTGCTGACACAATTTTGAAAAGTCAGCAACAAGCGACAATATATTCAAAACTATCAACGTACATATAAGCGACTGATAAAGAAAAAGTAAACAACTGACAAAACAAAAGAAAAGCTCAAAAGATATGACAAAAACAAAATAAAGCGACAAAAACACAAAAACACCACTAAGTTTTCTTACTGTACTGAAATACTTACGATCTTGTAGTATAGTGAAGCCACAGTGTTTCCTTGCCTTGTGCACCCTTTGGGGTTACCGCTGTGATGACTTACTGAGCGCTAACCTCAAGTTACTTATCTTGAAGTGACAGCGACAAAACAAAACAATTTATTTTGTTGAGTACATACATTTTTACTTACTGACTACTATACAGACTTCCTGACAACAAAAATAACAACCAAGCACTACCGACGAGGAACTTCAAACTTCATTCAAATTTTTAACTTACTTACTATTCAAATCTTATGACTGACGATACTTAAACTTACAGAGTCACACAAAGCAGATCAAGAAAATGTATCAAGATTTATTCCCCCTATGTAAGTGACCAAGGGGAAAGGCGGTCTAGTGACTAGTACAAAAAAAAGTTATATATGGTCGAGCTAGTGACTATGGCACTTTTTTGAGCGGCGGCATGTGAGGAATTTCTTCGTCCTCCATTGCCGGGAACTCCTCAGGCACAATTTCATTCTTGTCCTACCACTCCAAAGCTTGTTGACACTCCCTAATGTACTGGGCAAGCGCGTTATGCTGAAAAACAGCGGCGCTCATAGCTTGACAAGCAACCACGTAGTGATGGTGAGCTTCTTCCAGCAACAAATCTGACAGCTGAAGGATTCCCAACACGTGAGCCTGTGAATGCACAAGCCCAGCACAACTCTGGTGGAAGTTGATGGGAAAATGTAAGTCCATCAGGAGCCATTCATGGTCGCAATCCTCGAAGAAAGTTGGAGGCTGGCAAGTAAGGGGACAACGTTGAGGCTAAAATATTTCAAGCTATGTGCATGTACCTCATTGGCATATAAAACCTCATTATGGAAGTTGATGTGCGCTATATTAAAGGTATGCTCCGACACCCTGATGTTCAACCGTCAGTGAGTATGAATCACTGAATAGTAGTGATCCTCTTGTTCCACTTCGAGTTAGTTCATGTCAAGAGCACATTCCATGGTTCTGATGAACTTTCACGCCAACTGTGACAGCTTGATGATCCCAAAATCAATGAAAGTGACAATGATGAGTTCACCGACTGAGTTGACCAAATGAATGGGTTCATGCATATAATACAATTACTGATACTGTTACTTTGTCCCAACACTGCCAAAAATACAAAATTATCACTGATTGAACAATATACCCTGACACCATTTTCTATTATGCTAACGTATACATCAGCATGCATCAATCTGCTAGATGACAATTTCAAAGAACAGCCTGAGTGCTACAATGCTATTAGTGACAAGCCCAAGGAATATTGTGATGACACTATCACACTAACATATGACACAATCCTAAGAAGCAAGAAAGTCATGCTAAAAAAAAAGTGCTTCCAGCTGGTCAAAAAGTGGCTAGAAGACCTCAAGTGACAAAAGGTTATAGTGACAACAAGTATAAAAAGTTTATCTGCTACAGTGTGAACTTCTTCCTAAATGAAGGCAGAATTTGGAAATGCAATCGTGCTGAGGTGCACAAGTTAGTCAGTGATCCTGATAGCAGAGTCAGAATTCTCTATGCTATGCACAATGACCTTAGACACTGAGGCCTCTATGCAACACATGCAGCATTGCTGAAGCACTTTTGATGGCCACAAGTTAGCACCAACATAGCTTGGTACATCAAAACATGTCATATTTGCCAAGTTCATCAAATTACAAAAGTACTCATCCTACTGACAGTTACCACACTAGCACCACTCTTTGGAAAAGTGTACATCAACACAATGCACATGCCACCATCATGCCATTTTAAATATATCATTCAAAGTAGATGTTCTCTAGTCTGCTGGCTTGAGTTTTACATGCTACATCGCAAAACTGCTGAAATAGTAGGCAAGTGAATATTTGAAGACATTATCTGCTGATAAAGAGCGCTACACAAAATTGTCACCAACAACAGTCCACTAATTCTCAAAGCAATGGACTACCTAGCAAAAAAGTACAATATCAACCATATTTGCATTTCTGGTTACAATTAGCATGTCGACAGCATTTCAAAGCAGCCAATAAAGATGAGTTGTGCTGGAGTAAATCAGTGTACTCAGTCTTCTGGTCCAAGCATGTCACAGTCTGCAAGCACATAGGTTGCTTTTCTTACTTTGCAGCAACAAGCACACATCCATTACTTCTTACCAACATCATTGAAGCAACGTACTTGCAACCGCCACCCAATTTTATATTAGCAATAATCAACTTTATTGCCTAACATGCTATTGACTTACAACGACATTATGATCATCTTGAACAACTTCATAGTATCATATTTGCTGATTGCTACAAAGCTGCCATTTGCTTTGAAGAAGAGTTTGCTACTACAATTTAAAATTACAACTTCACTAAAGGTGTGCTCATACTCATGCAAAATACAAAAATTGAAATGTCACACAATTGAAAAATGAAGCCCAGATATCTTGGTCTGCTTGTAGTTATTGCTTGTAGTGACAACACATACATTATTTGTGAACTTGACAGGTCAGTATTTCATTAACCAGTTGCAGTGTTCTGATTAATTCTATATTTCTTGTGCGTGCATATTCCATTACTTAACACTGTGCTTAATATTGACACCACTAAGCTTAGAGAACTCAAAAAATCAGAATTAAAAGATGACAATGAGCTCTTTGACATCAGCGCTAGTAATACTGATAACTAAACCTTCAGTGCATGTGATTTAAACCATCACTAATATAATCTTGCAAAGCCAGCAACAAGCAATGATATATTCATAACTATCAATGTATATATCAGCGACCGACAAAGAAAAAGTAAATGTCTGACAAAACAAAAAGAAAAGTCCAAAGATATGACAAAAACAAAGCAAAGCATTAAAAACACAAAAACACTGCTAAGTTTTCTTACTGTGCCAAAATACTTATTATTTTATAATATAATGAAGCCGCAGCATTTCCTTACCTGTTGAAATTACCACCATGATGATCTACTGAGCATTAACCTCAAATCACACATTTTGTAGTAACAGCAACAAAACAAAACAGTCTATTCTGCTAAGTACATACATTTTTCTATCTATATCAAATATTATATCTACAAATTACCAACAATGCTGAATAAAAACAAGCATTACTAACAACTATCTATTTCAAACTTTACAAAATTTTTGACTTATGATTCAAATTTCATTTCTTGATTCAACTAATTTACTGATTTAAACTTTTAAACTTACAAAATCACATAAAACAGATCAAGAAAACATTGAATTATTCCTCCTATATAGGCAACTAGGAGGAAGGCAGTCTTGCAAAATGTACAAAAACAAAAATTTTAAAAATGAGCATGCAACTACGGGTTTTTCTTGAGTGATAGTGCATGCAGAATCTTTTCATCCTTCATTGCTGGCATGATCTCATTTTTGTCCTGCCACTCAAGAGCCCATTGACATTTCTTAACATATCAAGCAAGCATGTTGTGTTAAAAGATTGCAGCATTCATGGCTTGATGAGCAATCATGTAATAATGGCAAGCCTCTTCTAGCAATGAATCCAAGAGGCAAAGAATCTCTGCAGCACAAGCTTGCAAGCGCAGAAGCCCAGCACAACTTTGGCAAAAATTTACCAGGAAGTGCAAATCTGCTGGCACCTATTCATGGTTGTGGTCCTCATGAAGAGTCTATGGTCAGTGTGTAAGAAAATGATGCTGAGGCTAAACAGAAAGTTAGCAAAGCAACAAAAGAAAAGAAAAGAAGACTTGCCACAGAAAGCTTTTGAGATGTGAGCTTGTAAATGTTGTCATTGCTGTCTACTTCATGTGTGCTTTCCAACATCGCCTCAATCTGCTGCTTGCACTCATCTGGAGAGTCCTTGCCTTTGTCCCTGCTGCCACTATTCAAGCTTTCTTCAACGTTCTCATCTTTTTCGCTGCTTTCTATGTTCTTGTCGCTGCCGCTGTCATTAAACACCTCCATAAGTGACACTCAATAGAAGACACAATAGGAGTAGGTGTGCACATAGTCTCCTCTAATTCTAGCACAGTGTGAGAAGTGGGCAATGGCAGAGGAAAAAGGGAACCCTCTTGTCCTTGAAAAGCTGCAGCGACACAAGTTGGAGAAGACTTTGGCCTACAAAAAAGAATCAAGTTAGATGCATCTTGAAGAACATGAAAAATTGAGGATAAGCACGGATACCTGGATTCCTTGCCAAGATGAGGCACTGCAAGAAGAACAGAGAAGACTGGTTTGACTGATGCTGCAGGAAAAGAAAAAGAAACAGAAGAAAAGGAAAAAGAACCAGCGCCTGTGGATCCACAAGTGGTAAGTGCATCAAAAAGAGAAGTCTTAAAAGCCACAAGAGTCTTGAGAGGAGGCTTCACTGTATATGAAATCTTGTCAGAGGAGGGCAGCTTGAGTTTTGTGGCTTTGGTTTTCTTGGTCTTCATTGCTCCAGATGTCTTTGCCTTTGCCTTGCCCTTTTCCTTTGCCAGCGACTTAACCACAGGAGCCACATTTTCATTGTTATTCTTGGTGCTAATAGTATTAATATCAATCTGTTGCTAAGACAAAGTTAGCGCTGCAAAAAACAGTCAGCAAAACTTACTTCATTGTGGGGACTTGTTGTTTCTGGCTCCTTTACTGCTACCTGAGGCAGAGGAGTGGCCACAGTGTTAGATGGACCGACAACAGCAGGAACAACCACATTGAAGCCTGAAACTGTGCCTGTGGCAAAGAAGCACTCAAAAGTAAGGCCTTTGAGGACTTCAATTGTATTTATAGCTTTTTGGATGTGGCCCTGCCCAAAATATTAGTGGCAAAAAACAAAGCGCAAAGAAAAGACTTACGACATATTTTTTGTAGGGCTGCACTCACGGTTCATTGAAGAAGTGCTGCTACAGCAGCGTGCCCATGCACAACAACTCAAATTCATCCTTGCACAAAACATCAGAAGCTTGGAGTTTGCTCCAAGCACAAAGAAGGTTGCCAATTGTGATGAGCGCATTTTGACTGTGCTTAGGGTCCTTTGCAAGATGAAGTATGTCGTGAATGATTGGTGACACCTGAATGACGAAAGTTCAAGTGGTGATTTTGGCTTTGGCTGCTTCAGTTGCCTGCTGCTTAGTTGAAGTCATTGCGCACAAGGAGATTATATCTGTCCAAGTTAAAAGTCAGCGTGTGCAAAAAGAAAATAAAATTGTGACATACAAAAACAAAAGTGTGACAAAAAAAAAAGGAAGAGAGGAAACTGAGAAAAGAAAGTGGGTGCTTGAAGGAGGATTCTTCATAAAAGAAACAAAGATAAAGATAGGTGCTTCAAGCACTGAGAAAAGAAGATCAAACATGAGGCAGATTAAGATTGACTGAAGACAGTCAAAATTTAAGTTGGAAAGAGGATGATGAGCCGCTGTCAGCGCTGAACTCATATTTTTTCATTTTTCTTAACATTTTGTTACTGTTAAATGTGATGTGCTTGTTATGTGACTGCACACATAACTTTCATATGATTAACTGATGATCTTTTCTTGCTGACTGATTTTTTTGAGCTTGTGTTGAAGCCACACTGAAGCTATAAATATTTTAAGCACTGGCTTCATTCATTTATTATGTTTAATGAAGCACTTTCCTTATAAGATGTGCTTGACTCCACAGCTTTTTAAATATATATAGTCTTGATTTTATAGTATAACACAAGAATATAGCATACTGCTATCTTTACACACTAGTGAGCTCACTGTTATAAAAGCATGCTGATTGTTTTTCTCATTCTTGATGCACTTTTTGCTCAGTTAAATGTGTTTTACATGTTTTTGCTGCTGTTAGAAATTTAAGCGCTCATGCTCGATTGCTTTCGATTGTTCACTTCTGATTTGCATTGTGCTTCAATTATCAATTACTCAGTTAATGCCGGTATTAGCATTTACATATACATCTGTGCTTGCATTTGTTTGTTTTTGCCATAACCTTTTGATTGTATTGCTTTGCACATGTGCAAGTCTTTTGATAAGTGCTTGTTTCTTGTCATGTGACTGCACACATGACTTTCATATGATTAGCTGATGAGCTTTTCTTGCTGACTGATTTTTTTGAGCTTGTGTTGAAGCCATGCTGAAGCTATAAATATTTTAAGCACTGGCTCCATTCATTTATTATGTTTGATGAAGCACTTTCCTTATAAGATATGCCTGACTTCACAGCTTTTTAAATATATATAGTCTTAATTTTATAGTATAACACAAGAATATAGCATACTGCTGCCCTTACACATTAATGAGCTCACTGCTATAGAAGCATGCTGATTGTTCTTCTCATTCTTGATGCACTTTTTGCTTAGTTAAGTGTGTTTTACATGTTTTTGTTGAAAATTTAAGCGCTCATGCTCAATTGCTTTTGATTGTTTGCTTTTGATTTGCATTGCACTTCAATTATCAGTTACTCAGTTAATGTCAGTATTAGCATTTACATATACATCTGTGCTTGCATTTGTTTGTTTTTGCCATAACCTTTTGATTGTATTACTTTGCACACATGCAAGTCTTTTGATGAGGTGCTTGTTTCTCTTCACTGCTGAATTGAGTTTGTTGCTGCTTAGCCTCTTCTGTGTAACTTTAAATCTGTAGTGCACTGACCAACAAGAACTTTTGAGCACTAACTGAACCAAGTTGAGTGCTGACACACCTGAGCGACAGGCTTCTTCACCTTTTTCCAATTTAAAATCAGATTTCTCATAATCTTGCTTGTGTGTGAAATATTACTGTCACCAACAAAAGTTCTGTTAGATTTTGGAGTGCTAGCACTATAGTCAATATTATATCCAACTTGTAGCAAATTTCTAGCGCTATCTGATAGGACTATTCTCACATACTAACTTAACACGTAAAGCTTTTCTAGGGTGTTTTCTTTGTTTGTATGGCTTTTCTAGCATGCAAATGTCTTAGAAGCGCTGTGTGAATAGGTTTTGCCTTTCTTAAAGTAAGTGCATCTTCAAAAGAGTTGTGTTGTCATCAGTGCTTCTCAGTGGCAGATAATATCTTCAAATATTCACTTGCCTGTTTCAGCAATTTTGCAGTGTAGCATGTGAAACTCAGGCCAGCAAACTAGAGAACATCTACTCTGGATTATGTATTTGAAGCAGCATGATGGAGGCATGTGCATTGTGTTAATGTACACTTTTCCAAAGAGCATTGGTGTGGCAACTGTTGGCGGGATGAGTACTTTTGTTGTTTGGTGAACTTGGCAGATATGACATGTTTTGATGTACCAAGCTATGTCGGCGCTAACTTGTGGCCACCAAAAGTGCTCCAGCAGCACTGCATGCATTGCATAGAGGCCACAGTGTCCAAGATCATTGTGCATAGCATGGAGGATTCTGACTTGGTTGTTGGGATTGGCAACTAGCTTGTGAGTGCCAGTGTGGTTACATTTTCAAACTTTGCTCTCATTTAAGAAGAAGTTTACACTGTAGTGGATGAACTTTTTGTACTCATCATTGCTGTAACCTTCTGGTCACTTAAGGTCTTCTAGCCACTTTTTGATCAGCTGGAAGTGCTTTTCTTCTAACATGGCTTTCTTTCTTTTAGAAATTGCATTGTAAGTTAATGTGGTTGTATTGTTATGATACTCCTTGAGCTCATCATTAGTAGCACTGTAACACTTTGGCTGTTCTTCAAAACTATCATCTAGCAGATCAATGCATGCTAATGTATATATAAATGCAATAGGAAATGGTGTCAGGATATATTGTTCAATTGACAGTAATTTTGTATTTTCAGTGCTGTTGAAACAAAGTAGTGGTATCAGAAGATAGATGATATATATGAAACTATTTATTTGGTCAACCTAGTTGGCAAACTCATTATTGTTGCTTTCATTGATTTCAGGATCATCAGGCTGTTGCAATCAGCGTGAAAGTCTGTTAGGATTATGGAATGCACTCTTGACATGGACTAGCTTAAAGTGAAACAAAAGAATTGCTACAATCCAGCAATTTATATTTGCTGATGATTAAACATTAGAATGTCAGAGCATACTCTTAATATAGTGTGCGTTGACTTTCATAATGAGATTTTATACACCAATGAAGTATATGCACATAGCCTGAAAAGAGCGGAATAGTCTATATAACTTGAGCTTGAATTGGCTATAGCAGGACTTGTGCTCATTAAGTGTAATGGATCTAAAATAATTGTAGCAGCACTGTTTTTTGTCCTTGCTCAAACATTGGCAGAAATAGCTGACAGCAATGTATGAGGTATCAACAGCTAAGATGACCAGGTCAGGTGATTTGTAGTTGATAAGTACTAGCGAATTGGCTTCTTTCAAAGCCTGAACAAGATTTTTTTGTATGGCAATTTGTAAGTCACTGAATTTGAAAGGGACATTCTTGCATGTGAGCTTTACAATGTGATGTGCATGGTGTGTGAAGTTTTTGACAAAGATATGCAGCACACCAATGGAACTCAAGAAAGCACAAACTTCACAAATTGTTTGGCAAGGAGCCCAACACTCTAATAGAATCAAGTGGCTTTCCTACTTCAGAAGATTGAAGAGATTTCTGAAGAAACATCTGTCAGAAACAGGTTATACAATTTTTAACAAGTGTTTCTTTAGAAAATCCTGTAAAATTTGCCTAATTAAGAAATTTCAATGAAATTTTCTGGAAAAATACTTGTTGGAAGTCATATAACCTGTTTCTAACAGGTGTTTCTCCAGAAATCTTTACCATGCCCTGAAGTGTCCTCTGATACATGCCCTTCAAATGTGCAGATGTGACCAAAGATCGTAATGATTGGCAAACAAAGTAATAACTTGTGGCCTGAAAACGTACTGCCAGAATATTTCATGCACTGTAGTATGCAATTTAGGACCTGGAAGAACTTCCATAGTGCTAGTCAAATATTAAAGTTGTTGAGATGAGTAGTGAGCACTCTGTCAATTAACTTCCAATCTTTCAGTTCTTTAGCATTGATATCATTTATAAAGACCAATACATAGTGCAGAATCTTTGGCTGGAGTATAAAGACAACATCATTGTGGAAGATTGGTATGGAGTTGGTCCAACCTATTGGTAGCATGACTAAACATAGTGTGCTGAAAAGAGTCTGAAAGGTTGTAAGGTTACACAAGGCAGGATCAATTAGTTGCTTGTTGTATCCAACATAGAGGTTGAAGATGGTGCCACAGATGTGCCTGGCAAAAGATTTGGTGACATGATCAGAAAAAGGTGGAACATCAGAATGGTGGATAGAAATGCAGTTGAGCAGCTCAAGACTGTGGATGATGCAGAGCTTTCTGTTTTTCTTTAACATGCAGAATCATTGAGAATGATAAGACAAATTTGAGAGCTCATACATGCCAGCGCTGATCTTATTTTGTATAATCAGATTTCACATATCTCTGGCTCAAGTCCTGGCGGTATGAAAATGTTGTGCTCCATCCATGGTATGTGTGGTATGGTTGGAATGATGATTGATGGAAAGTAGATGGAATTAAAGCTGCCATGCTTTGAGTCTTTTCAAGCAAAAGCATTGCTTTGCTTCATGACAAGGTCTATCAGTGTATTTAGCTCATTAGTCATTAAAAATCTAAGTAGGGGCACCACACTGTATAGTGTTGGACCTTTTAACAAACAAGAAATTGTATGATGCTGGATGGAGCTGACGAATTTGCTGAATGGCTCATCAGACAAGATACAGTGTAGTGTATCAAATGATAAAGTGGACAATAAAGAGTCAGTAAAACATAAAAGAATGTCTCAGCAGATGAGATACAGTGTAGTGTATCAGATGAGAGAGCAAACATTAAAGAGTCAGTAAAACGTATATGATCAAATGCCAGCAAATGCAATAATTATGTAGTCAATATAATTGGCCATGATGGTATTGGTGATTCAGACAGCTGACAGAGTGCATGGGTGGATCAGATTAGGAGGTGAGCAGATCAACATTAGCATGCTTTGGGTGGGTTCAGGTGTAGGCTCTGGGCAGGCTCAGGTCAGCATCAAGATGCCCAACTGGGTGCATTGGAGGCACCAGGATGCCTCAGGTGAGCTGGAATAGGTAGATTTGCAAGCTGCCCAGAGCCTGCATTTTAGGCATCCTAACCCAACCTGAGCCAATCTGCAGCTTGCAAATGTGCCCATTCTAGCCCACCTGAGGCATCCCAGTGCCTCCAATGCACCCACCCAAGGCATTCTGAAGCTATCCAAGCCTGCTCAGAGCCTGCATTTTGGGCATCCTGCCTCAACCTGAGCCAATCTGCAGCCTGCAAATCCACCTATTCCAGCCTACCTGAGATGTCCTGATGCCTTCAATGTGCCCACTTGAGGCATTTCAAAGCCACCTGAGCCTGCCCAGAGCCTGCATTTTGAGTGTCCCAACCCAACCTAAGCCAATCTGCAGCCTGCAAATGCACCTATTCTGGCCCATCCAAGGTGTCTCAGTGCTTTCAATGCACCCACCTGAGGCATTCTAAAGCCACTCAAGCCCATTCAGAGCCTGCATTTTGAGCATCCTGACCCAACTTGAGCTAATCTGCAGGCTCAGGTGGCTTTGAAATGCCTCAAGTAGGCGCATTGGAAGCACCGGGATGCCTTGAGTAGGCTAGAATGAGCCTCTGAGCTAAAATTCCTCTCCTTATTGCAGTCTTCAAAAAAGTTCTGAGTGGCTCAGAGGAACCAAAATAGATGTGGGTCTTTGGCACACCTGAAAGGGGTCCATGAAACAACTCCAGCAACAGTCCAAGCTCCAGGCAAGGTTGGGGTAGGGTTGGCAGGCTCAGGTCAGCATTGGCATACCTGAAATGTGTCCGTTACAGCCTCTGGACCAAAATCTCTCTGGTTTGAACATGTGATTTAGATGGTGACATGGTTCAGCTCCTGGTATGCAGAGTAGTTAACTACATTGACAAGCTGATGTAGTACATTGAAAATGATGCCTCACAACATTGTTTTCTGTGTACAGGCACTGGTGGATTTGAATCCCACAACTAGCAATATCTCTGAAATGTTTAACTGTTTTATGCCAATCATGAAATGGGTTATGTTTTTTTTTCATGATCTGAAAACACTGTTGTGGCTCTCCATAGACTCACTTTGTCATCTGCAGTATGCAAATGCACTCCAGGGCTCTTCTGAGCCTGTTGTAGTCTCTGAAAGCTTCAGTTTGAAACATTTAGGTGGCACTGATCAATCCCGAAGTAGTGTGGCCTCCTCTTCCTGAGCCCAAGCTTTCCAAGCCAAGATAGGCCTATAGCAGCCTCAAAGCAAGTTCAGAGTGGCTCAGGAAGACTGAAATGGATGTGAGCTAGCATCAGCACACCTAAAATGGGTCCTTGAAACAACTCTGGCAATAGTTTAAGCTCTAGGCAAGGTCAGAGTAGGGTCAACAGGCTTGAGTCTGCGTTGGCATGCCCAAAATGCGTCTGTTACAGCCTCTGGACTAAAATTCCTCTATTTATGAGAGTAGTTAACTACGATGTGGTGCACTGGAAACGATGCCTCACAACATTGTTTCCTGTGTATAGGCATTAGTGGGTTTGAATATCACAATTGGCAATGTCTCTAAAATGTTTAATTGTTTTATGCCGATTACAAGGTGGGTTACATTTTTTTCTCATGATTTGAAACCACTGCTGTGGCTCTCCATGGATTCACTGCCACCTACAGTGTGCGACTGTGCTCCAGGGCTCTTTTGAGCCTGAAAGCTTGAAAGTCTGCTATAGTCTCTAGAGGCTTCAGTTTGAAATGTTTGATTGGCACTCAGATCAATCCCAAAGTGGGTGTGGCTCTTTCCAAGCCCAAGCCTCCTGAGCTCAAAAGCACTCCAGCCAAATTCAGTATCCAAAACTGACAATTCCAGTAATCTCTTCTCAGGTCTGAAAGTAGTCCAGGGCTGAGGTCTGGTCTGACATTATTGTTGATGCACATCTCACTTCTATCAAGTGCTTTACAGATGAACTGTGCACAGTGTTGGAATGATCAGCACCAGTCTCAAAGTTCCTAGTTTCTGAGCCCAAAATCCCTATTTCTGGTCTGCTTTATCAGCAATGGAGATTTGAACACATGATTTTGATGAGTCACTATTGATATGAACATCGTTGATATGTGACCTTTTTTTTCTTTTACTACAATACTGAGTAGCAATGTCATCCTTCTGAACAGTGGATAACTTGGTTTCTTACCTTGAAGCCCACCTCCTGTTCATTCTCATTGGCTATCACATCTGAGAACAATGCTATGATGCAAGACTTCTATCAACACTGTTTGCACTTAGAACTTGTAAGTATTATAGACTTTTTCTTATGATCAAAAGCTAAAAATTGTGAAGGCCTTTGTTTCTAATTACATCAACAATGCCGATTTGAGCCAATATGACCAGCTTGTACTCTTGCTGATGGTTGCTGCAGCTATGGCTGATTGGCCGATAATGAGTCACTGTCGGTGCTGGACACGTATTTTTTTCATTTTCCTTGACATTTCACTACTATTAGACGTGATGTGCCTGTCACATGACCACACATGTGACTTCCATGTGACTTTCATGTGATTGGCCAACGGGCTTTTCTTGCTAACTGATTTTTTGGAGCTTGAGTTAGAGCTACGCTGGAGCTATAGATATTTTAAGCGCTCTCTCCATTCATCTATTATGTTTTATGGAGCGCTTTCCTTATAGGATATGCCTGACTCCACAGCATTTTGCCTTGATTTTGTAGTATAATGCAAGAATATAGCATATTGCTGCCTCTACGCATTAGTGAGCTCACTGCTGTAAGCACGTGCTCATCGTTCTCTTCGTTCTCAATGCATTTTTTGCTTTGAGAAGTGCCTTATATGTGTTTTTGCTGTCAGCAGTAATTTAAGCGCACGTGCTCAAATTGCCTTCAATTGTTTGTGCCTGATTAGTGTCACGCTTCAATTGTCAGTTAGTCAGCAGCTGATACTCAGTTAGCACTGGTATTAGCATATACATTGATGAGTC
>JAGGAR010008181.1:0-15713 GCA_017657315.1 Termitomyces sp. K1Ag
GGGTGAGAGGAGGTATAAGGCATCAGACAAGTTGGTCCTTGAAGGTTGCAGGGAAGAAATGACTTTCTAGGTCAATTGAATGCCTTCAGGTATGTATACACAAAGGAAGGAGAATGACTCACGTAAAGAAAAATGAGATATAATCTAAGCCCAAATTAATCCCCAGCCAGGCCTGATCTAGCATTAGCTTCAACAAGGTGGCAAAGAGACAGTGTCATTTAATAAAGAGATAATATTGACATGCAGTTTAGTGATACTCTCAATACTTCAGTCTTCAAGTTAAATGAATGTATTTCAAAATGTCTAGTTATTGATTTAACATCATGTAATTTTTTGGATAAGACAAGCTCCCCATTCCGTAAGTGAGGTACTCACATACAAACATGGTTACAAGATACTTACGACATGTTTCAACTTTTATGCAACAAATCGATAATGTTGGTTTGAAGGACAGAATGTATATTACGTGATCCATCAAGCTTTAGCTTATTTGACCAGGCAATCCCATCACAGCAGCGGTTGTGACGCCGACTTGCGCAAAACATCAGTGGATATGAAGGGTAAGGAAAACTCAGTCTGTGTGTAACGCTAGGATTCTAATTATGGCAGAGTCCTTTGCGGATCCCAAAGTGGAGGGTACATTTATCACTGCTGCCAGCAGAGCTGCTGCCGATGAATATATTCAGAAGGAAATCAAAAATCACGAAGCAATCATCCGCTATTACAAGCAACGCCATAATTTACTCACATTTACTTGTCGACTTCCTCGGGAAATCCTTGGGTCAATTTTTGAAGAAGTGGTCACTGTCCGCGAACCATGGTGCAACGCGAGTCGGAAGGAACAATACCGGGAATGGCGAGAATTTGACTGGATCAAGCAGGTTTCCCATGTGTGCTCCCATTGGCGTGCTGTGGCACTGTCCAATCCATACCTATGGTCTAACATTCGACTTATGAATACTGCATGGACGCCGGAGATGATCCAGCGTTCAAAGACGGCTCCTTTGACGATTACGCTTTGGGGAGCCTTAATTTTACGGGACCTCACGGGTTCTTATATGGCTTTGAAAGAGGTCATACATTTCCATTTCCAACGTATAAGAAGTCTTACGCTCGGCTTGGCACCAGCACATTCGGAATCGCACGGGTTCACACTCATCAATGAGAAATCGTGCCTTGAGATGTTCTCAGAACTGCTTCCACTGTTAGACCGGCCTGCACCCATGCTGGAATGCCTCGAAATCCATTTTGCAGAAGCAGAAGTCTCACAACAGCTTCCAAACAAGTTTGTCGTAGGATTATCGCAGCTAAAACACTTCAAATTGGAGGGCTGGTATTTGGACTGGAAGCTTACAGCCTTCAGTAATCTGAAATCCCTCGTCATATCTCGTTTATCAGCAGATAGGAAACCGACAATGAACCAGCTTCTGGATATGCTCACACGAACACCTCTTCTCGAATCACTTGAAATCGTGGACTCGAACATCCCTAGGAGCACATCATCACCGCAGGATGTTGCGCCAGTATGCTTAGGGCATCTCAAGCATATTGGTATCTCATATAGTCTTTCCGACTGTGCATTCTTTTTCGATCATGTCATTTTCTCAACGCGAGCCACCATGATCACTGTCCGTCTAAATCATGTTCGCCTTGAAAGTCATTCTGCCTTCTCCACCATTCAAACCTTGGCTCGAAGCATCGCTATTGGTGTTGTAGGCTTGATTTACGAGCTCAAGGTAGATTACAGTATCCGATGTTGGAAGTCCAATGGCTTGCAGGAACCAGTCATCATCAATATCCATGGGTTACAAAGATTCGGACGTGATTTATCTCTTGCGTTCAAAGAAGCCTTTTGGCAGTCACTTTGTTTGGAAAAACTTGTATCTCTGGATATCTCTATGGAAGCCATAGACAAATGGTCTTTTTTTGGCGTCCTTCCATCCCTTAGGAACCTTCGGGTTTACCGCAATGAACTTGCCCTCCTGAGCATACTAGAGCAAGGATCAGTCACCAAACCTGACGTACCAGCTTTTTTTGTATCCCTCAAGAGTCTGACACTTGTTTGGTGGTTTCTGGATCTCGCTTCCCCGGATGGGAAAAAAGAAGTCAAGGAACGGATGATGACTTGCTTTGACCGCCGAAGAAAAGCTGATCTAAATCTCGAAACGCTCGTTTTGGAGAATTGTACAGAAGCTCAGGAAGATAATGAATATAGTGAATTCGTGAATCGCCTGGGAGAAAAGATCGATCACGTCAACGTTGTTTCAAGGTGAACTGAGACCAGCAGTAATATCAACCATGTTAGTACGATATATTTCTCCATTGATCATGCACGCTCTTATCATATCAATTCCAGTGTGTTAAAAACGTAGCGACATTAGACTTGATGGCATTTTTTCAGTTTGGGGTTTGATATAAGATAGTTGAAGAGTGAAACCGACTCAATTTCAACATTATTAATGATACAACCCTTGACTACTAATTATAGTGCGATGCTTTGCGGTAATTAGCTCAACTAGAACAGGACTTGAGGGCTTCGACTTCCTCGACTGGCGAAAACCTGAACTTTCCCTTACTTGTCAATGAGTCAATGGGGAACGATATCTAAAATTATTCTGTTACAAGAACACAAGTACTAACTCAAGCAATGGTCGGTCCCATTGGAGTTGGGCCTGATTGTGAAGCGCTCAGGCGCTCAACGTAAGGAGAGCTTACGATCATATCACCATATGAAGACGATCATATGTGCCTGCCTGGGGTAAATAGACACGTCCTTTTCGAATCCGTTGGTCAGATTGGGTGATCCCGACGACGACCACCGTCACGGTGAGTTAGGAAAGGAACTTTCTCTTTGTTTGGCAGGCTTCGTAACTTGGTCGTCCTTGAGACCGAAAGGTGATCGAAGGGCTTGTGACACACTTACGACGCAGCAGGCTTACTGCGTTCATCAACTTCGCTGTAAGAAATCAAATAATCATGGACCTCAATATAGTTCAGATCTTCTGATGGATGGTAGGTGGATGAGCCGAACCTTCGCAGCTATCCGTCTTGCATGGCCGTGAGTTCAGCCACAACTTGATAATTCTGACACTTCGAATCGGAGATTAGTTAGAAACATACAACTGACTTAGATGTTGAACGACATTGGCTAGCCGCTTTTCTTCTCGAATTTCAACTGATTGTCACCTTGTTACCACACTGCTAGTAGATGAGAAACATACGTGAAAGTACATAGAATGATCGACAAGTACTAATTCAGATTGGTCCAGATAGAAACTTACTAGTGGCTTATTTGATGTGATTTTAGATGTGTAAACATAGGCTCGGGTCAATATCCAGTGCAACCAACTACTTAGCACCAGAGAGGTTACGGACAAACTCGATAAGAGCGCTAAAGCGAACAGCAATTATCACTCCACACAAGAGAAATGGTGCACAGGCTACTTACCGAACCGGACGGCCAGTCATACCTGTCTCTAGGTATGGTGTTGCTCGCGTGGCCTTCAAAATCCAGCATAAGCAACCGACAACATCAATCATGAATAACGAACCTCCATAGCACCAGCGATGTCGATGTGTGCCCACTTCAAAGCAGGCTCCTGGCCGTCCTCAGCCTCAATACCATGTGCGAACGGCTTGAGGAACAGTGCGGCGGTGCAGGAGCCTCCATCTCTTCCGCCGGTCTAAAGACATAAGGTGTAGATGCAAGTCAATACAGCATAATAAAGTGCGACGTACGTTTTGGAGGTCAGCATTGGAACTGTAGATCTGAGGCCCGAAGTCCTCATCTAGGGGCATGCGCCAAAAGCGGTCGTATTCGGTTTCGCCTGCGACGCGGAGCTGCTCCCAAAGGGCATCGGACGTCTAACAGGGCGTAAATGAAACACATGTCCCGTTGAGACAAGGATGGCTTACAGAGAAGACACCAGAGAAAATTTCTCCAAGAGCAACGTGCATGGCCCTGGAGAGCATTGATAAGTCACAACAAGGGTGAGCAGAAGAACATATTACCCAGTCAACGTTGCGACGTCGATCAATGTATGAGGTTTGTATTCCGTCGAAGTATAATAGATAGCATCTGAAAACGGCTTAATGTGCGTCAGAGGGAAGCAACGGACGTGGGTTGTACCTGAGAGTATCAAGCGTCCTTCAGCATCGGTATTGTCGATCTCCACCGTCTTTCCATTCATGGCATAGACACTAGAAACTGAATCAGCTATTGATCTCAGTTGCCAGGCACGCGACACACATGTCTCCAGGCTTCGTTGCACTCGGGCCCGGCATGTTTTCGGTGAGTGGTGTCACGACAACGATATTTACACTGAATCCAATGGATATGTTTCAGCTGTCATGTCGCATAACACGGAGAATACACGTACGGTAACTGTAGTTGCGCTATGGCCAACGCCGCCGAAACGACAGTAGCGGCTCCACCTATGATAAATGAGCGCACATACGCCACGTTATCGACACGCTCACGTACCCATGTCGCCTCTCATCAGCTTCATGCCCTGGACAACAAGAAGTATTCAGCATGTTGGCAGACGAGAAAGTAACGTGGAAACTGACAGCTCCGGGTTTCAAACTGATTCCTCCGGAATCGAAGGTAATACCCTTTCCGACAAACGCGAGAGGCTGGGCATCCTTGGAAGGAGCACCGTTGTAATGGCTACGAGTCTTTGTTTGTCAGAGCGAAACAAGCGAGAAGAGTTCGTCTCACATCTCCAAGATTTTAGCCGGTTCAGAAGTCCCGTGTGTGACTGAGAGGAATGTATTCTTGTTTCTGGAGTGTGAGTACGATTTTCCGTATCTATAGAGTATAAGAGCATTCACCATATTTTTTTCCGCGGCCCAGACTATAGATAGCGACAGACCATCTGTCAGTATGATCTGATGACGGCATCATATGTGAACATCACCTTCATCGCGAACAATGATTTCCACGTTCTTCAGTCCAGCAAATTCGGCTTTGACGCGTTCGGTGAATTTCTACCCAAGTGTTTTCATTCACTGACACCCAGAGATCGAGTTTGGAACGTACTGTAGGTGTCATGATGTTAGCAGGGAGTTCCATTAACTATAGAGTCAAGAATCAGTCGTTCTCAAGTACTTGAGTAAATTTAGGACCAACCGTGCGAGCCAAGTTCTGAGCTTTGGCATAGGTAACACCACGTTCCCATTCCTGTGAAGCTTGGATAGGTGAGAAATTCAGCTTCTCAGGAAGGGGTTCCTTGAGGTTGGGGTTGAATGGCGACGGAGGTTTAGTCTTCAAAGAAAACTTGTAGAGCGCAAGATGAGCGGCAACAGCTAGATATGTCTAAGCCTGAGTCTTCCAGGAGAGTATGATTCAAACTTACCAGCAGCATGCGGATCTAAGGAAGCATCGATAGCGACATCCTTCAAGCCATCTAGAGCCTTGAGCTGCTTCACCGCACTGCCAACCGACTTTCTCAACAGCTCCCTCTTCGAGTCCCCCGATTTGCTTGCGAATTTTTCACCCAAGGACGAGATCGCAGTCACATTGTTCGTCGGAATGTTGTAGAATGTACGCACAGTACCAACTGCAGGAGGTTTTTCTCCTTGCGGAGTCAAGGTCCATAGCTCACTGGTTTTTACGCCCCGGACAGTCTCGGTCGATTGGTGGTCAAAAGGAATTAAAATCGCTGAGGAAGACATGTTTCGAGCACGAATCTGATGATGAAGTGATGGCGGTCTTGAACGGGCGGCACGAAGAGTGGATAGCATATGTTTTGGAGAACCCAAAAAAAGCAAGGCTTCTCAGGCTTTTTTCACGTCACGGTTCTGGTCTCGAGACCCGCTTAAGTCAGCCGAGGGCGGATCAACAGGTTAGTGTGGAGCCGTGCCGCCGAGGCAGATATCGTCAGTAACAGTGATGGTCGAATTGGGCATGTAGAAAACGTGGTATATATACAGTGCCAAGATGGGCACGAGTTGTGTACAGAACAGGAGTGAGAGTAATAGAGCAGCACCGTGTATATCTAAAATACACGGAGAACGAGTTATCTACACAATGTCGAGACAGATCCAGGAAAGATGTTGATGTGCAAAGGTGAACCAGTTGAGTCCGTCATCGTTAGAAGTACAGCGATATGTTGAGAGATAACAACATAGGAGTAATTGGAGGATCATCAAGGAGGTGTAGGTGCTCGGAGGGTAGTCGGAGGCCGTGTGGCGCTTGGCGCACACAGCGCGGCCGCGCAGGTGTCCAAAATTGGCGTCCTCAGCAGAACATGTTTGGAATCTAGCGGTGTGGTTCGGTACCAGTGTCAGTCGGGGGATAACATGGGTGCTTACCACAAGCCTTGGGTTTTTCAACATCTGAAGCCTACTGAAGCCCGCCCTGCTTAGTCGCGGAATTCCGGGCAAATAATGCCATGGCTAATCAGGAGCTGCTTCAGGGTCAAGGCCCTCGTCTTCCAGATCTCCCGCTCTCTTGTGAGCCGCTCAACTGTCTCCTCCAGCCGATGGACGTTCTCGAGTTTGCGCTTGCGACTGCGACGAGCCGCGAGGGTGTTCTGTCGGCGCTTATATTCGATCTTCTCCTGATCAGTCGCGTTGGACGCAGGAGGCTCCTCGGTTAGTTCGTCCATTTCCTCCTCAGACGGGGGGGAGTTGTTCCGCATCTTGTAAAAGAAGGCAGGGACCTCCTTCCTAGACGTAGCAGAAGGTGTAACATAGTTGCGGGGTTGAGTAGGTGCGTCTATAGGAATGAGGGATTCGGGGCTTGTCTTCCGCATACTACCCGTGCGTCGGCGAGGGCCAGCGTAAGGCGAAGTCATGGCGGGGGGATTTGGGGCGGCGGTATAAGGAGATGATTGAAAGACGTTGACCTGAGAGCTTATAGTTGAATATTCGTAAGGCATGTTAGAGTATTCCGTTGGAAGGTGGTTCTGCATCGTGTTTGTTGGGGGAAGTTGATCTTCGGAAAGGCGGGAGCTTTTAAGCACTTGTAGGTAGTTTGTCCAATTATGACGCATTGTGACTGATATATATAATCCCGAGTACTGCCATATCTATGCTGCTACATACTCGGCTGTAGTGGCACTGTGGCAGTGTAATTGGGGCTGTGCAGTGTCGCCTCCGTCTGTTCCCCTGTAAGCTATACCCGAGTCACTACATACCGCAAATTGACACGTGTATCACCCTGGAGACATACCTGTCCAAACTTTCATTCGATGTAAGCTGGAAGTCTCCCGAGGAAACCTGGTTAGCAGCCATCAGCGGTGTGACGGATGTCCTAAATTGGACTTAACGCGCCGCACAGCCACTTGGAAAGATCGTCCGGGGACCATTCAGAGTTCAACTTGTTCGCTTCAAGCGTAAATTTTCTTCTTTTGTCAGTATTCAGGAGTGCAGCAAACGATTTCGCTCGGAGCGCCACTGCCTGCTTGGGCAGAGTGAAAATATCGACAATGATACTGAGGGATATTTTACTTCAAAGTTAACTTGATCATAATCAAACTCCACGTTCCCAGGTCTGGAGAGGAGCCTGAAAAGCATGAAGAGAAGAGATTATGCAACATTAATGGAAGCAATTCGCGTTCAACGCGTAGAGCGTCCGCTCCGAAGTTCCGAACATGAGGCCGACTGTACGGAGCCCCAGACCGATTATCGAGCTGAAAGACAAGCGAAGGAACTTGAAGGAGGTAAACGCTTTGTCTACTTACCTAGTACAAGCAAAAAGGATATATTGCTTAGTTGTTGTAATATGTGACTTAGCTGATCTGAACGGCATTGATGCCGGTACATGATAGACAGAGTGGTTTGCGGCCAGTGATCACACTGACGGTGGAATAGATAAATGCCGCCTTGTGTTTCGTTCTATATTTTGAGCTGAGAGATTTTGGACGAATGGGATACGATTGTGCACCTTTTTGTGAACAAGACAACATCGCGCTCAATAGCGGTACATCAATGGGCAGTGTTTCCAATGGTGTTAAGGGTCAGTCATATTCAGAAGGAGTGACATTAACAACTGGTTGTTATATGAGTCGACATGAAAAGATCGGAGATATCAGGACGGCGGCGAGACCGACGCGTCCACTGGTTGTAGACAGTAACAGAGAGTGCAGCAGAAATTCGATTTCACCCTATGTCATTGTCTCAAAGATGGTGCCCATTGATTCGGATGTCGGTTGCCATCTGCCAGTCGTTACTTTGGTCATTTATCTTTGTGGACTCAACAACGCTATCGTCGGGATATTGGCTGTACATCCGACCATGGAAGCATCAAATGACAGGTTGTCCACACCAAGCACAAGGCACATACGCGACGCCCAAGCAATAAAGAAGGGGAGTGTCCATAAGTGGTTGTTCCTAAACTCAGTTGATCAACCCAAGAAACTTGATGGAAAATTGGCACCACTCATGCTGATTCAAGAATGTTCTAGCTCGCTCAAGGGTCTAGGTCTTGTGAAGCCTCTAGAGTTCAAGCCTTCAAGCTTCAATTCGAGGTCCATCAGTGGATGTGTTGTGTTAGACGAGCGTTGATGGCTATTGAGTCCAGGCCGCGAACAATTTATCCGGGAGATTCCGGCTAACCCGAACAATTCCTCATCCTCGTTGTCTCAATCGACCTCAACACCAAAATGCTGTCCACCATTCTCCGCGCCTCTGCACGCCCATCCGTCATCGCCCGCACTGCGCGAGCAACTCCTTCGCTCGTTCGTCTTGCCAGTGGACACGCCCAGGAGTCCTACGAATCATTTTCTGAGCGCTACGTCAAGTTCTTTGAAAACGCTGAGGACCTCTTCGAAGTCCAGCGCGGACTCAACAACTGCTTTGCTCACGATCTCGTTCCCTCCCCCTCCATCATTGAAGCCGCGCTAAGGGCTTCCAGGCGCGTGAACGACTTTTCGACCGCGGTTCGGATCTTCGAGGGCATTAAGGAGAAGGTGGAGAACAAGCAGCAATACCAGGCTTATCTTGAAGAGCTTAAGGGTGTCCGGGAAGAACTCGGTACGTCTCAACCTACTATTCATTTCGCGTTTTCTCATGTAGCTTCGACTTAGGCATTAACACCAAGGAGGAGCTCTATTCATCATAAAAAGTTCATGCTCGTGTACTAGTGAGCACAAATCTTTTACCTAGAACCAGTTTATGCTTATTGACCGCCATATAGTTTATATAGATGCTTAGAACGGGCAGATGAATGGAATTACCTGACAACATCAAGGTGTTTTGCATGCATAAATATATTCAAGTCAAACTCAGCCTCTCTAATACCGGAATCACCGAACTTCTCGCGTCGAACTCGTGACTTTTCTATACAACTTATTTATCTGAGGTTTGACGCCAAAAAGCCGTATCGTCAACCCGAAACGCCCCCGCTTTTTCTCTTCCTTGGTTCTTTTCATTTAGCTCTTGAGATTATTGACAATATTCCGCGAAGCTATTGATCGCTGTACTCCGGGCAAAGATGGTGATTGAAATCTGACAACTTCACAGGTCGGCGCCGTAGCCCGAGACCATGAGTAATTTAGTCCCCAGCTGACCAACTTCTGCCGTTCGACTTTCTAATGTCCCGCAGTTTCTCGTTGCGGAATGGCGGATCTCACAAGCAAAATAACCCCTCGCCATGCCCGAGCTCGAGACCTCGGACATCCAGCCTCAGATGTGAATTCCACCTATTATCGAACTATTCCAAATCTTGTGCAGGTTATGATCACGGAGCGACGCCACCGTCGTAATGTCACAACAATTTCTCTATTCAATCAAAGTATTATATTGGGGTGGCGCAATTGCATTCTACACGTCTAGCTTTTCACGTTTGATCAGCGCACAGCAACGTTATTCGGTAACTCGACGGATCGGAGCACTAGGGAGCACTGCATTTTAGGGCGGTCAAGGCACGCATAATTTGTTCACTTTGTTTGTACATGTGGAATTCTGCCGCCTAAGCCATGCTGTGCAAGCAATGACGCACATATGGATCCACAAATTCACCGCCACTTGGCATAACACTGCTTCCGCAGGAAAAAGCAATCTCCGTGCCGTCTTTCGATTCTCCAGTTTACCGTTGGACTTCCGTTCCGTTGTTCGCCTATTCAAATTTGTTATATTGTGCACAGATCAATATTTGGGATTATGGAACAGTCTCACGAACTTGTCATCTCCTCCTGGGCCTTGACACTGTTCACGATGATGCGACATGCCTCCAGCTTTTGAAAAATAAGCCAATCGGGGATTCAATGCCTGATCTCAGTGGCCTGCCTATGTACATACGAACCGAGGAAGCGAGTATATATTCAAGCATTTTCAACCCTTTAATTTCTGATTCCGAGAACTCTTCGCTTCCATTTAATATCGACGCCTCAACTCATTTCCAGCAAGCTCCGACTATGTAGGCCTGTACTACCTATGGAATGACAGCTGTTTCAATATCGATAGGCAGGTCCGAAATCTCACTTGTTTGCCTCATTGCTGATCTGCTCGAGCAAACATTGCTTTTTTCAGTACGACCTAGGGCCCCTTCGCTCCAGCCGAAGTTCCCGAACTTTCCCAAAGGCTTTCTGGAGCCTGATATGGTCTTGTTTGCCCGAACAGATCAATGCTGGGATAAATATCACAATTCGAGACCTGCCTATCAATATTGAAATGGCTGGAAGAAACATCAGGTTAAATTTGGGAATTATCCATACCATCTGACTTGTTGATTCTGGATAATTTTATAATAGGAGCATGTTTATTTTATGGCTAATGTCCGACTAGACCTAAAACGATGAACGTGATTGCTTAGCAAGCTTCCTTTCGTCTCGCCGCATGCCGAGCGATGCCTGAGAATCTACTTACAAACTTGTGTACGCTTAAGTATTCCATTTCCCAATCCATGGCCCTGATTTTCTCTCCTATCATAAAAGCCCAGATATGAGTACTTGGCGACTGACCCTGATCAGTTAGAGTCGAACACGTCGAAGCTCAGGTGAAGGCATCCGTTTTCGGCCAGGGCACCGCCACAGTCTGTTAAGGTCTTCGTAGGTTCGTTCTTTCTTCCCATCGATCTTGCCATTTTTGGACTGAGGGGACAATGTGCACAGCTGCATATGCTCCAACCCCTCATTTAATTGCCGGGCTGAAGACAATAGGGATCACTCCAGTCCAATATTTACGGATTAACGTAAGTTTCTGACATTCCCGCTCATCGAATTGAACAAACAGTGTTCCTCCTTTGGAGAGGTGACTTCTCAGTTGTTTATCTCAGCTCATCGGTCTACTCAAACAAATGCGCTTTAGGCATGTGGTTTCTTTACGAGGAACTACGAACGGGGCTCGTGGTAAGCTTTCCTTGGAACAACGCGCGAAGTACCATGGCTAGCAAAAACACGTTTTTGCTACAGTTCAAGGTGTGTGGTCTATCAGGCAGGCGAGTACGCCAAAGAGGACAAACTCATTCATGTACGGGAAAACTGTCGGTGAAATTGTCATGAACATTACAATGAAAGAAGTTAGTCCTCAGATTCTGTTATGGTATGCTGTCGCTGAGGATGTATTTGGTACTTTGATGACCCCGAGGCAATGGCGAAGGCCTTTTGTGTCTGGAGATCTGATTGTTTGGTATCCGGACAGTAGTGTTGCCATAATGGATAGAAGCAAGGACATAATCGTTTCTTGTGGCGAGGATGCATCCTCCTAGCAATTGAACAGGGTGCACCCTAAAAATACCTCCAATTGGTCCCTCCGTGGACAGAGCTTGCGAGCCACCCTCACATTCTTAAGGTGATTGTTGTGGCCAGAGGCTATCCCAAATGGGGAGAAAGACCCATGGCATTTGTAGTTCTACATCCCTAGCATGCTGCCAAGTGGGTAAGTGGACATGAACAATTTGCTGATGAATTGAAGAAACATGCCACCAAGACAAGCCTGAGGCCACCTAGTTTTGCTTGTCCTGAATGGGTGGAAGTTGTCCCTGATCCACCCATGAGTATTATGTAGTATAATGGATTTTAATTAGAAATCTTCCACTGGAAAAATTCTTAGATCGAATTGCGGAAAGATGTCGCCAAACAGTGTAATGTGTGATTTATGCATGAACGTACTGTGGCGCTACAGTGTTTAGAAACGATTGAATCAGCTGATCGAGTTACATGTTCCGTATAAAGGACAATATCTAATATCATATGTTCGAACCCTCCGTACAACATATTGAATAGTGCTAAAATTAACCTGAAATGCATGAGAGGCACAAATGCCATGGAGTGCTGAAACACAGACACAGTATTAGGAATGAACCAGTGTTCCCTTCGCAGAATCATGGACCTGGAATACATAGCACTTCGTGAGAGTTCAGCTCTACGTCACCTTGTCTTAAGAGACAACGTCATAGATCAGATCAATTACCAGATGTGGTCAGATCCATAGAATTAGGCGGAGGATTTACGATTCAATGATCGAACACAAAACGCCTGACCGCGGAAGCAAATTCCGAGTCGATCGTAAATTTAATTTGTAAAAAACATTAGTTGAGGCGGAAGCGATCTTTTGAATTGATATGCTGCGGGCGAGAAAGGCGAGTGGAGGAATGATTGTGCATATAAATAGTAAACGGATCTAGGGCTGCCTCTGTGACTTGGCGGGTAAAGCCTTTCACTCACGAATCGCTCCTGTTTCGTACGCTGAGCCAGGGCCCAGGCGATGGCGATGCCTGGCATGCCTTATCATCCAGGGCTTACAGAGCCTCGGTAATTATACGACTTGTACGACAGTTGAAGGACACGCGAAGCATTTCATGCGAACCGGCGGAACAGAGCATGATGCCCCGTTCATTTCGTGTGGTTAAAACTTGAATCGAGTCTAGAAGCTCGGGATAAGGAAGGGGAAAGGGGAAAGAAGCTCAATCCTCACATGAAGTATCCGAACTGGGGCTGAAACAGGAATGCACTATGTAATTTATATCAAGAAACAGCACTGACAAGTCGATCTGCCAGTGAGACGAAACGAATTAGACTCTTAATTAGATTTCTACCAGTCTGATTGGAATAAATACCTATCAACGATGACACACTATCGCGAGTGCAACCGAACGCAGCTCGACATAAAACTTGGAAGGAAGTTACACATAGAACAGAGCTAGGAGTCAATACCTCTTCCCTCTACACTTGTATCTTACCGAGCTTTAGGCCACATCTGAGTCGGGGCCGTAGCCGAGGCACAAGAAAAAGCCTTGAGTCTACTGTAGCGGTACTGGCACTGCCGTGCGCAAAAACAGCATCGACGACGCACGACATGCATCGGACTGATGTTAATGAACGTACTCCAGTTCTCCTCCACGTCGGCGAAGCCCAGCTCGATATCCAGGAAACACGATGGGCTCGGGATGAAAATGTCAGTACATAGAGCTCAATTGGGGGACAAAGCTGAATCGCCTCTCCCTTCTACGCTTCCGATCGCTTGTATCGAGTCATCAACTTGAAGCTCTAGCCTCTGGGGCACGTCTGAATCAGCAGCAGTAGGCATGGAAGTATATCAATGTCGAGAAGTATGTAGCTGGCAGTGCACATTGGCATGAATCTTGAATATGTGGGACAAAACTAAAATAGCTCCTTGATGAAGGGAAGACCGAGACGCCTGCCAGTCTACTGTCAATGCGTCGGAAGAACGTTGGCGACGTACAGGTGCGCATGCGTGGATTGAACCAGGCAACACATCTCAGTGATTCAGGATATACTACACGAACGTCAATTCTGAAAGTATAAGATATTACTCACGCGATGTGATACGTATCTCGTGCATCGAGTGGGAAGCACTACCCCGCACCTGAATTCCAGAGGCTGAAATAGGCATCGGCCCATGTACCCATATACCGTATGTCGAGACTCGGGAGCCCGGCCATAGATTCAGATGAGGCTCACAGGCAGGCCGAATGTGAGTTCTCTGATACTGATTCTTGATCATGATGATGGCAGCGAACCGAGAAGAATTGGTAGGAAGAGGAAGATAACGATACCGCCCAATTCGTGTTCAGCGAAAGTTCTGGCATTGACAGCCAAAATGAACGGGGTGTTTCCATACGTAGAAGACGTGAAAGAAAGCCGGGTGAGGGCTAGGATACCAATTCGTGGCTGACGTTTAGCATAAGCAGGCTAGTCTGGAGTGTGTACATACGTACCTCGATCATGCTCTCCCACTCCACATTAATACAGTGTCACACGCTTTCCACGCTGACAAGAGGTTTCCTGCCAGCACAAGAAGATTTCAGTAACAAGATAAATTGATATTTTGCTTATCATCCTGTCCATCAATGTTTTACCAATTTCTATTGACATGAGAGGGGGACCTCAGGGGGTGTACAGTTATCAAGCCCATATCCATATTATATATCTAATGATTAATCACATTTGTGGGACTGAGAGAGACAGCAAAGAGGTTCATCTGATGGGATCGAATAAGACAGATCGTCTGTAGACTCTTAATTGCCGACGTACCACCGCTTCTATATGTCGAGATGCATCATAGATAACGAGTTATATTTGTCGGGTTTCCTTAGCTTTGAGATGCTCTCAAGTCACAACGTGCAAATGATATCAGGTGTGAGAACAGGTACATTGTTTCTCATAACTCTACAGGGAACGTGTGGAATGCGGCGAAAGAATTGTACATGGGTAGATGAGTGAGGATCGATGCCGTCATCGGGCTGGTATCATTGTAACATACTGGTGAAGTCTTGGAGTGAGAACAAAGAAGTAGGAAGTCAGAAGTGGCTGTCGTTACCACTACTATTTGTATTGTGGTGATGCCTTCCGTGGAAGGTTCGGAGTCGATGTGATAAGAGAGGCCGCATGGACGTAGTAACTTTGACAGCCAAGAACATAAGGGTGTGCGAACCCACACCTCACACCGAAGAACTTCGAAAAGGTGCCATTAGTGTACCAGCGTTGTCGAGGTATGATCAAGAAGGCGAGAAATGAAGGGGAGGCGTTGCGTCAATTGCTATGAAACAGTTGCCAGTCATAGCTATACTTCCCAGGCGGACTATGAAGCGCGAATGAGATCAGATGTGAGGACAGGTGCATACGTGTATTGTTCTCCTGACACGACAAGAATTGTGGAGCAAGAACACCGGTGCGGGAGAATGGCGACCTATATAGATAAGGTGAGTGAGTGGAAGAGCTGTGGAAGAGTCGATATCATCGGGGTATCGTCATCCAAATACATCGAAGGTGGAGCCATGGCAGTGAGAGAAAAGAAGGGGGAAGTATCAAGTGGCTGTCGTGATCAACTGTATTGCGCTTGATGCATCCAACGGTGTCAAGGGCCGACGTACCCGAGTCGAATCCAACGTTGCTTCGATATCATCACGAACGATGATCGAAGAACTTCAACTTGAGAAGGATAGGTACTTGCAATATTGTCCGTGGCCATAAGAATGTACGGACGTCGTTGAGGTGCGGTAGAGTGATCGAGAAGCCAAAGAATGTACTCGGAGGCCCAAGGAGACGTGGGCTGCCAGTCATAGATAACGCGTGACGAGTTGCAATTGTACTTTTTAGGCTTACAAGCCACGAAGCGCGAATGATACCAGAGGTACGGTTGCCCTCCAGGGTCAGGTCTACGAAGGGCCGGAAGAAGCGTCGATGGGACAGCGGATCAGCCATTTTAAGAGGTGACTGGGGGATTTGGCACCCCGTTACAATGAACATAGTCGTAGTGTGACGAGTCCTGCTAAATACTATAGTATCGTCCACTTTGTATGGGTA